>WBNH01007543.1:164065-206287 GCA_013401255.1 Urocolius indicus
AGGATGGTCTGCCCAAGAGGAATCAGCTAAATAGATACAGAGAATAACAGAGAAAATATTCTTTTTAATGCAAAAGACCATAGATTTACCCTAAAGGAGGATAAAGCTCTGCAGGACTAGCAGATTTAAAGGAGGAAGAAAAAAGAAAGAAGTAGCAAAGACCAGAGAGTGATAGAAAAATCCAACCAAAACTGTTGGTAACCTGGAACAAATTGAAATTCACAGTAGAAATTGTTTTTTCCTAACTCTTAGAACACTGTATGCATGATGAAAGTTTTTTTTTCCTGCAACAGTATTGAAAAAATTACCATGTGTCAATTGTGATAAAAACCCATGAGTATTAAAATAACTTCAATTTACCTTAACTTTATTATTGCTGCTAAGGTATTGAAAGTGTAAGGAACTAGAAAAAAAGCCCAAGAAAGTACCACAGTGCACCTTCCATGAAGCAAAGAACAAGTGTAATATGGTCTGCACTGAAGTGGTGCTTTTCTTAAATATTTAGGAAAGACACAATTCCTAAATCGCTCTCATTTTAAATCCTGCTTTAATATATTAATGTACATTAGAAAAAACCGACCTTACATACTCCTATTACTTAAGTATTTTTCAAAAAATGTGCATAATTTTCCGTCATTGTGTTGGCCGAACCTGTCAATTCATTTTTAGTGCAATTAACAGCTGGAGACAAGGCTTTCTGATCATGCCATGAATAGTTGAGGGAAAGTCAGTTAAGATTTTTATTGCATTGTTATTTTTTGGTCAAAATAGGAACATTTAATTACTCATGAAATAAGGCAAGATAATTGATGAACATACTGTATATCAATAAGCAGTGGAAATAGCAATTATACCTAAACAGTCGACCAAAACCACTTGATGGCATAGAAAGAAATGAGATGTTACAGCATTGTAAAGCTGAAGAATGTTTATTACTCGCAACATTCATGTTGCATTTCCTTCTGTCTTCTTGAGGATGCCCTGGGTAAGAAGGGTATGAATATATTAATTCGTGCTGCTAATACAGTATTCCTAATGCAGAAAAAAATGTTAGAATAACTTAGTTGCCAAAAAATGTATAATGAATTCTTCCATAATTAAAGTGGAAAGGAATACAAAATAACAAACCTGGAATGCATAAATTACATCCACTTCTACATATTTTTAGTAACTATATTGTCTGTTCATGTGTTCCAAATCTAATATGTCTTCAAGAAGCATAGTCCTCCCCCTAGATACATGTGAAAACTTTCTCAAGATTTACTTATACGCCATGTAGTCTCTCCAATTTTATCTCACAAGACTGTAGCATTACAGGAAGATGTTTTTACAGGAAAGTGTAAAAAACAATCAGGTAACAAATGCTTTCAGTGAAACAATGCATACATAGGTATATAGGGAGTAAAGTATATAATACTGGAGAATGTAGCAGGTAGTACAAACTGGATAATTAATAACTCAAAATTACTATTATAATAAAAATGTTTTATGGCCATTGGTGACTTACAAACCTTCATAACTGAAATGTATTTTATAAGATTGGTGCAAAGAGTCAACATTCATAATTTTTTCTCTGATTACGTTGTAGCAGTTCAAGATTCAGAGCAAGGCAAACTGCCATGTGCACAATATAGTGCACAATGAAAAGCATAAGGTCAGAATGGCAGTAGATATCTATGTCTAGTTGTGTATCTTAACTATAAAAAACATACAAGTATGATATACATGAAAAACAGACAAACATGCTCTTGCAATTTTTATTAGCAATATATAGAAGGAAGGCAATGCAACTACATTATCTGTAGTTATCAAGAGATGCCCTGACAATCAATCCTAATGCCAACAGAGTCATCCCAATTAAGTGTCATCAGGACCATAGCACCTTCAGTCTCCTTGCCTGTTCAAAAAACTAAGGAATGTGAGATGTTGACTTTTTTTTTTTTTTTTTTCATTTGGTGAACGTGGTTCTTCTAAGATACCTTTCAATCAGTTAGAGGACACTTTTTAATCCTCAGTGTTGTGCTAGAAACTTTCTGGAAACTGATGGGCTGGTACACAGATGGAAGGCAATGTAAACACATAATGCCATGCATGCACAGCTCTGAGCCAGGAAGGCGCTGAATTGTGCACAAATTAAAACACGCATTTGGTACATATCGGTACTTACACCTCAGATCACATCAACCTTTCCAAAGAAATGCTGTGTTACTGTTTGAAGTGAGAGGACATAAATTAAGCTTTTTAGCAGTACTGTTTGTAGTTGTGCTCCCATTTTATTCTCTATGGTGAAAAAAGAGAGGTTCTTATTTCCATTTTGAAGACCAAAGATTCTCAGCATTTGCTTATTTATTTATTCTCATGCTGAGATGTTCCCAGAAAAATTCTTTTCTCTGATTCTCAGACTTTCACAAACACATAGAAGATACATTTACGCTGAGAAACAAACATCCATGTGCTCCTCATGCAGCACATTGCTTTATTGATATTTTGCAGCTGTTCCGTGTGGTCTTTCTGTTATGTTACATCACATTAATGAAAATCTAGACATCAGTAACAGGATACATATTCCAAAATGTATCTATCCACAGATTTCATTAAAGGTGTTCAGAAGAAAATGAGGTTTCAAATCATCTTCCTAATCTATTTTGGCATATAATATGAAAGATTTTGTGCCTTGGGTAAAACTCTCAAGAGAATGTCTAGCTTTTGCTTCCATATCACCAATCACACCAGGCAAGCAATACTCACTATATAATTTAATCTCAACAGTGGACTGGGAGTCATAAAGAGAAATGTTTTGGACAGTAAAATAAACTCATTCCAAGTTCATGGGCAGATCAATAAGTGGGAGTAAATGGGGAAAAAAATGTATTTAAACTCTGTGAGAAGTCCCTTGTGAGTGGTATGGATACAAAAAAAAAGACAATAAGAAAGGCATCTCACCAACGAATTCATAAAAACAAATGTTTTTTTTTTTCTGCCTGCATCCAGCAACTTTTAGTCTGCATGTACTTGTGGTGACAAGTTTCACATTTACATCAGATGACTGTTTTCATCCATGTGCTTTTGGCAAGCAACTGTGGTGGTCAGTACCAGGGTAGTACTTGAAGGTTTGGGTTTGGATCTCTTTATCTCTGTGCATAATAGCAAGTCAATTCTTCACTAGGAATGTCAATAAAACTGTAGTCACTAAAGAAACCTAATACCTAATTAATCTTTGAGTCATATTTAAATACATAGCAAAGTCTGCAAGAATTCTAGCAGTAATATGTCAGTGAAATTTTGACAGTGATTTTTAAAATCTTGTTAGAAGTGCAACTGGCAATAGGCAGGAGTGCATGCAAAAATCTCTACAAATAGAAACACTAAACTGTTATCATCTGCTCTTCCACTTTTCTCATTTGCACATACAACTACCAGTCAACTTTAAAAAAACTCTGATCTCTTCCATTGAGTATAATATACTGTGTAATTAGATCGTTCATGCCTATTCTGTGGTATAGGACACAGAGTCTCTCTGACCTGATAAGGTACAGCACATCTGTTGGCAAACTTGTTCTGAAATCAACTGCAGATTCAGAACTATAAATCAACATGTTCTTCTCCCAGAAAGACACTGTCCAGGAGGTAATGTCTTTATAATGTCCATGTAAAACAATATATTAAATAGAATCATCTGATAAATGTCATATAGGCAGTATATATAGACAATGCAATGTAGAACATACAAGATACTTATTCACAGGTGTCTTCAGTTCACAAGTAGAATTGTTTAGATTTGGAGTATCAATTCAAAAGAACAATTTTCAAACTCTTGAATTCAAGCTTACTTAGAAAGGCAGATTCACATTTTACCAATAATTAGATAAAGTAAAAGCATTTCTCTTGAGATCGGTCATATCAACTGGTATTGTCACAAATGTGACTCAATCACAGTCAAGTAAATTAATTTTACTTTTCATTCACAGTTTCAGCCATTAGTCTTCATCAATGTTAAATCTGTAATAAATGGAGGAAAGGAAACAAAATGATGCTAGTCCCCTAAAATAGTATCTGATCTACAACTTCATATTTGTCCTCTTTCTTGGAAAGTCACAATAAAACCAAAGCTAGTGATCATTATTGACTCTGATAGTCAGGCTAATGCCGGCTGAAATAGCAGTGCATGTGGGCACTAGCAAAGAAATGGGATCTATCACTGTTAGAAAACTTATGCTATTGCAACTGCAACATCCAGTGTATTTTCAGAATGTACTATTTAAGGCACTGAAGAGAAGATCACAGGAAGGAATTCTGGATAACATGGCTGGTTGCTTTCAGAAATGTATGGTTTCTGTAGTAATATTTTCCAGCAGATAAATGAAGGACACTGGTTTCAGTAACTATTCACTATAAATGACTTGACCATCAAACTTACCTAAAAAGAATTACTTTTAAAAAGGAAAATAAATTACTTTCTTTAGCATACAGATGACAGCTGTTTAAATTATATTAGTAAACTAATTGCATTCTTTCTATTTCAATTATATTTATGCACTGATATTCTGCACTTATTTAAGAAGCTGCTAACCAACGAGTATTAAAGGTAGAGTTTAGTTCTGCAAGAACTTATAAAAGTCCTCATTGTTATTGGAATTAGTGAAGCTGAAATAGCTGCAGAACACAAGTGAATGATGGATTGAATCTTGTGCTTAAGTAAGCAGAGTCCTGGGATCTGCAACACTGTACAGAGTTTGGCCATTTGAACTTTGAATTCCTTTGTTTATTTCCCAAAATTGTATGGAATAAGGTGGGTTCCAGCAATATCAGGATATATATTTCTTTTATCCAGTCTCATCTTTACATTTTCTCTTAGGTTTAAGAACAAACATGGTTTAAGGTGAGGTGAAAGGAAGGCCCATCATTTTATTTCACCATCTTCCGTAAGAGGCTTTTGTAGAGCAGTGTGAAACACATATGCCTCATCAATTCACTGAAAGCACACAAATAAGATCATGCAAGCAGATCTGGTGAATGCTGCTCTTCTTTACTTCATATGAGTGTCTATGCGGAATGTTAAAAAGTGATGATCCTACTCTTGTTTTTTAGGATAAGCACCGTACCGGCTGATGATAAAGCTGTGTTCAGAAGAGCCTTGCATACTTTACAAAAGTCACTTCTCTCTTTTCCTAAATAGGAAGAGATTGGCAGGTCAAGGACAGACGTAAAGTTCAGAATAAAACCTGGAAACAGGTCTGTGACCTCTTTCACTCTAAGTGAATATGAAGAAACCATCAAGCTTGCTAAGGCTCTTAACATTGTTTTAGTTCTATAAGATTGATTTAAAGGGAAGTTTTTATGGTCTTAATACAGCCATTAAGAGTGTGATCTCAGACAATTACAGTGCATCTTTGAAATCTACAGGAGACAAGGTGAACAGCAGTAAAAATGATCTGTTAAGCATTACGTGCCAGATTTCCTGCAGTAATAAGGTTTATACAATCCCCTCCATCTGTGCAGTTGTGTCCATTCTTCCACTCACTTCCCTATCTCTTGCCCTGTCTCACTATTTCAAATTTTAACTGGCAGAGGTTGAAATACAAGATTTCCTGAAAGTTTTGGCAGAGAGGCAAATTCCACCTATTTCTTGACAGAGGAATGAACCATAAAAGAAGCCCGAATCTTCTTAGAGTTGAAAGAATCTAGGTTGGTTTTGGACCTGGGTTCCAGTAATGCAAAGCACCAGAGACATCATCTAGAGCCAGGACCTGTCCAATATTCACAGCTTTGTAAATAGTACCATCTGAAGACTGAAGAATAAGAGCAAAAGGCACAGAGGACATCATGCATCCTCCAGGCTCTTCCTTCTTTTTCCTTCAGAAAGCACTGGCGTCCAAAATACACTGCTTGGAAACCTGGGAAAGCCAAGGATCCCACAGATCAACCCCCTCCAAGGATCTCCTATGATCAGCCCTCAATGTCTGCTGATGCAGGAACTGCTGTCAGGCTCAGATGTTGCCAACAAATTTGTTTTCTGTGGTCCTGCAGTTTGAATCCTCTGAGTTGACTGAGCATTTCTTATTGTACTGCTCACTCTTATAGCCATCTTGGCAAGCTTCCTGAACATGCTCAGGTTGACTTGTCCTCCGTTAATTCTCACATCACCGAGAACTGTGCAAAAGAACATATTTCCCTATAGTTTTGAAGGGCTGTGTAACTATTTGGACTGAACACAAAGCTATATTTTCTGCCATTTCTTCATAAAATTTTGAACTAAAATCTGACTGAGGCAACTGTAGGGCCTGTAAAGATGATTACACTCTTACAGATCTCATAAAAACATAGGAACTCACATCCAGTTTGAAGATTTACAAGTTCACATCTCGTAATTTTTTATTCCTGTGTCTGATTACTGCACTTGAAGAAAACAGCCTGACTGCTGCTACCTAAAAAATGATAAAGGAAAAGACTAAAGATACACATGGAGTAACAAAAATGATTCAATTAACTATGCAGTCAATTGACACTCACAAAGCCACAGAAATTCCTAGTAAAGGCAGCAATACTTCACTCACATGGTTACTTGCTTTATGTGACAATAATGAACACATTAGTATCATCACTTTCAGTGTTTTTATCTTCTAGACCTTTGTAAGGCTTGGAATCTACAAATATCCAAGTAAAAAAAAAAAATTCCCTTTTTAAAATAACTTCCAAGTGGGTAAAAAAATATTGAGGAAAAAAAATTAGTTTTCCCAGGTCTTTTAATACTATTTTAAAGTCTGGGTTGGGAAAAGTAATCAAAATTGAGTGTGTAAGACTTGATCTTATTTAAACATAATGATGGTGACATATAAGGATTCCAGCATCTACCAGCTTAAAAGATGAAGCAGTCAAATTAATATAAATTAGTTCTACCGTTTTACCTCTAACTTGGACACATAGGACATTCTTGTAACTAGATAGAATAACAGAGAACTTGAGTTTAATTATGATAATTGTAAAAAGCATTATGTCTGTCTCCTTTTCTTGATAGCTCTTTTTTAACAAACAGAAGCTCAAGAAACTAGAATGTGCTGTAGTAGGAAGCTGTTTTTATTTCTGACTTCAGCAGTAACATGATCTAAATCTATAATGTTACTAATAGAAACACTTCTACTAACCTGAGAAAAGCTTAATTATTATAGCACGTTTAGTTGTCTCAAAGTCATGAAGTACCAAACCAAAACAGTCCTTTACATCTTCAATTTCAGCTCACCCATATTCTCATAAGTAGCTAAAGCAATTCGACTTGTAAAAAAATTTTATCAAAATGTATCATTCCTCATTCTACACATTTTAAATCTTAGCCAAAGTGAGTAGTTATGAAGCTTGTGATATCCTCTTGCTCGAGTCAGACTGCAGTGATTGTGTCCTGGGTGATGCCTATGTTTCATAGCACAACCCTGTCATCCTCCTGGAGGATATGCCATCGATTTATCAAGGGGACAGATTTACTGCAGTATCTTGCTCTTAGTTAGATGCAGTTGCACCCAATCTCAATAAGCAACCTATGGTAATCTTAGACTAGATATCACAGGCTTCTGCCTATTACTTCTCAGATGGCCAACAAGTGTCGTTACCAGACTCTGTGGTCACCATTCTCCCATTGCCTGGTCCCCCACAAGAGTTTGTGTTGTTTTTCCTCAGCATTAGTTATGATTAGAAACCAGCGGAGGCTAAGAATGCAAAATAGCTTTGTTAAAAATGCACTGATTAACAAAGTCATATTTATTTCTCTAAGCTGACAATTTTCATGCCATTGGTCATGAATAGTATGGCAAAAATCAAGATGTCATGGACAAAATGGACCTGGAAAGCAACAACACAAAAGGAACATTTAGCAATAAACTTAACCTTTCAAAGCTCTTCTAATGGCCAACTAGATGCCTTTTATGAAGGTAGAATTGGCAGATGAATTTTTAATTGTCAGTAGCTGAAGTCAGGATATGACTTCTTCTCAAGCTAGTTGCAGTCCTAAATAAACTCCACAGGTAATAATTTAGGAATACGGTTTAGTGGTGGACTTGGCAGTGTGAGGTGGTTGGACTTGATGATCCTAAAGGTCTTTTCCAACCATAACGATTCTATAATTCCATAATAATTATTTCTTTTATGACGAAAGCAATATTAGTTTTCCCTTTGCTTCCAGAGATAACTTCAACACACAACTAACTTCCCTTTGTTTTAAGGTGATTTGCTCTCAGAAGTACATGCTCAGGGACACACAAGCAGCCTTATGGCTCTAAAGAGTAATGTTCTAGCTGAAGGAGAAGATGTAATGAAATACGATAAGAACTATGAAGATGATTGAGAGGAATATGAAATGTTCCATGGCTAAGAGAGCTTGGCAGCCTTAGAGGCAGAGGAGACAATAATAAGCAAAGAAATTGGCTGGCAGTATTAAAATATCAGCCAGAGAAAACCCTTTCTTTTTCACCTCCTGGTCAGTTACATCTCATGTACATACTTCTTAACTTCTCAGAGTTCAGGGTAATGGCATTCTCTGTGAAGCATGAAGAAACAGAATGTACACAGCTTCCCAGAACATCATATGATACCAAAGAGATGAAGTGAAACAGGAATGTCTCAGTGACACCCACAGGAACAGTCACCATTGCCAAATTGTCAGCATGCCTCTGCAATGCCAGACCACAGTGAGCATATGGATAGATTAGGCTTTCTGCCATTAGGCTAGATTAGTGAAGCACATGGTTCATGCATATCTAGTCTAGCTTTGTGTGGAAAAAATATTTCCACTACAAGTAGCCTCCTGGACTTGCAGAAGAAGGGTTAGCTCTCAGTCTGCTTCCACAGAAAAGCCTGCTGCTGCCTTCTGCATCTGTCAGATTCTCTGGTGTCTCTCCTGAGAAACCCTTCATGTGATCTGTGATTACACCTCTGAGACCATGAACTGAGGTGTGAAACAGAATACTCTTCCCTTCTGTCAAGCAAAGTGACTGACAGTTCTGCAAAATCCCTCAAAAAGATGATGCTACTGGGTATTTCCCTTCTTTACAACTCATGCACGCTGTACAGCAGCAATTTGTGCAATGCCTGCTCTCCATGACCTCCCCAGGCAAGAGCACTTCAGGGAAAGATATACACTGCCCAGAAGCACAAAAAAAGCACAAAAGTGAAAAAATGCTCTGTATTATTTGGAGGAGAACACTTCATGTCTGGGGGAATTGGACATTTCAAGTTTCATTTTCTTTAGAAAAAAATACAGCCAAAGCCCCACTCACAGGGTGAGCAGCCTAACTTATGAGCTAACTTTGGTCTCTCTAGAAACAGATTCTGGTATTGTCTGCACTGCCATCCTCTGTGTTGCAAAATAGCCAGTGAGTTAGCCTATTTTCATGTATTTTTCTTATGGAAGATTACTCCAGCAGAAATTTAGTGTTAAATTTGCTAGGTATCAACAAAAGCTAAATCCAGAATATATATCTGGTATTGCAGTTGTCTAGGTAAATTCTATCAGCACTGGATGAACTAGAAATGTGGTTATAAAAAAAGTTTCTCCTTTTGCAGTTGACCTGGTTGTTTATGTCCCAGTATATAACCCATATCACAACTCTGAGATCTAGGAAGGTTTCTAACTAATATGTTATAGATATAATGGTGGCAGTCATGTACCTGTACATTTGTTCCACTTCAAACAAGAAGAGAAATATAAAATGGGACAAAAGTTGAATGGTAAGTGAAATACCAGTTAACATGTATATCCATCATTCTGCAAACACACATGATTAATTATACTAACTTGAATAATCCTATGCAAATTAATCTATTTACAAATAGAAATTCATAATATTAAATATTTGTGAAATAGAGGACAAAATGTTCATGCCAAACTTACAGTTGAATGTAGCACTTAAAATATTCTTCTACTGTTTGCCTTTCAGTTTTTGGCATATTAATTGAATTTTCTTTTGCACTGGCAGCATACAGAAATGATTTGGTCAAGAACTCTTTAAATATTAACAATAAGCCAGAGGAGTCTCAGAGGAAAGAATCTTGTTAGTTGCAGTGTAAATGCAAACATACGCAATGTTTACTTCTGGCATCCTACTATTTTCGTCTGTCTTATAGATCAAAAACATTATTACCCAAGTATAGTGGGTTTGTGTGGCTGCGTTAAGGTAGCTGGGGGCTACGGGGGTGGCTTCCTTAAGAAAGCTGCTAGAAGCTTCCCCTATAGCTGACAGGGCTAATGCCAGTCAATTCTAAGATGGACTTGCCACTGACCAAGGCCTGGCCAATTAGTGATGGAGGTAATGCCTCTGCCATTAAAGTATTTGAAAAGTTACCATGCAGAGGCAGCAGCAGAAGGGAGTGAGAATGTGCGAACATCTCTGCAGACACCAAGGTCAGTGGAGAAGGAGGGGGAGTAGGTGCTTAGGCCGTGGAAGAAAGACTCCTTTGTTGATCTGTGGTGCAGCCCATGGTGAGGCAGCTGTGCTTCTGCCGTCCACGGAGGCCACCGGGAAGCAGAGATTCACTTGCAGTCCATGGAGGACCCCACGCCGGAGCAAGTGGATGCCTGAAGGAGGCTGTGATCCTGTGGGAAGCTCACCCTGAAGCAAATTCCTGGCAGGACCTTGGAGTCTGTGGGGAGAGAGGAGCCCATGCCAGAGCAAGTTTGCTATCAGGATTTGTGATCATGTGAAGGACTCAGGCTGCAGCAGTCGGTACCTGAAGGACTGTTCTCCCCATGGATGACCCATGTTGGGGCAGTGTGCGAGGAGCTGCCCCTGTGGGAGGCCCCAAGCTGGAACAGTTTGTAAGGAACTGTAGCCCATGGGAAGAACCCATGTTGGAGAAGTTCATGAGGGACTATCTCCTATGGGAGGGACTCCACACTGTAGCAGTGGGAATTGTGATGAGGCCTCCCTTGAGAAGAAGCAGCAGCAAAGTCCATCTGTAATGAACTGATCGTAACCCCCATACCCTATCCCCTGTGTCACTGGGGAGGAGGGAGAGACCCAGGAAGAAGGATGAGTGTGGGAGGGTATTTTAAGATTAATTTTTCATTTTCCTACTCTGTTTTGATTGATTGCTAATAAATCAAATAATTTCTCCCCAATTTTAGTGTGTTTTGCCCATGAAGGTAATTGCTGAGTGTCCATTCTGTCCTTAGCTTGACTCACAATCCCTTTGTTATATTTTTCTCACCCATGTCCAGTTTAGGAGGAGGAATGATTGAATGACTTGGTGGGCACCTGGCGCCAGCCAGAATTAAGTCACCACAGGAACACACTGTAATGAGATATCTTTTATCCATTCATATAGAGAAATGTCTATTTAAAAAAGATTAAACTTCATGTGAAGTAGATGTATTTTTTCTTATTATTTAAATGTCCTATAAAACTGAAAATAACAGTTAGCTATCAAAATTTCAATGAAAGAGTACTTCTAACTATCTCTCCTCCCTTACAAATTTTAAGCATACAACAATATCTTACTTATGAGGCAAGGCTGTGGGAACTGAGGCAGTTTAGTCTAGAGAAGAGGAGACTGGGGGGGGAAATCTCATTAATATTTACAAATATCTAAATGGTGGGTGTTAGGAGGTTGGACATCTCTTTTTTCAATAGTATCTAGCAAGAGGACAAGGGGTAATGGGATGAAGCTGCAACACAAAAAGTCCCATTTTAAAAAAACTATTTCACTGAGAGGGTGAGGGAGCCTTGGCACAGGCTGCCCAGGGAGAGTGTGGAGTCTCCTTCCTTGGAGGTCTTCAAGACTCGCCTGGACACGTTCCTGTGTGACCTGATCTAGGTGGACTTGCTTTAGCAGGGGGGTTGGACTAGATGATCTCTAAAGGTCCTTTCTAAACTCTACCATTCTATGATTCTATGATTTTATGATTCTAAATTTAAGGCAAGAGTTGAAAAAGAAACTACGCATCACTATTTAGCCTTGCTCTTCAGCAAAAAAGCATCCAAACTGCTTTCTGCAAGACTGATCACATTCTTTGCTAAAATTATCATTCAGTGCTGATAACCACTAATAATTTTATTTAATAAAAAATAAAATATCTTTAAAAAGAGAACGTTTCCAGGTTATATTTTATCTAAAAATTAGAAAATGAACATTCAGGATTGAACATAATAATTATAGGAACCTAACTGTGGTGACAAGTCTTCACATTCCTCTTGTTTGTTCCTACACATGAAAGTTAGCCACTGCTGAAGGAAATAATTGGAATGAAGGTCACTCCAGACTGGGTACACAAAAATAGGTATGTTTGAATAGGTCATAGCAAGACACTGTTGGCAGAGACTGAGCAATCATGTTCAAAAAACTCTGACTTCGTGCACAGGTATTTTCCTAACAGCTCTTACCTACACTGATCATCCTGTTCTCAAGCATAATTTCATAATTTATAATAAAGTTACTTCCATGCACATCCACTGCTGAAACCACAAGTCAGAAGGAATATGAATTATATTGACAATTTCCTTAAGGTTCATTTACATTACTCTTTAGGTGGATGAAGCTGTAAGCCTATAAAAGAATATGTTACTGATGCCACTGTGAATTTTTTGAGGGTATGACAAATTGCAGAACACTGGAAGTGGATTGCTGCTCACTGACTCGCTGGGCATTGGTCAGGGAGTGGTGAGCAACTGTATTGTGCATCACTTGTCTGTCTTGTGGTTTATTTGTTTTGTTTTATTTGTTATCTTCCTTCTAATTACTATTATTATTATTATTAATTTAAATTATTAAACTGTTCTTAATTCAATGTACGAGCTGTATTTGGATTTGGTTCTCCTCCCTTATCCCATTGGGTGTTGCAGGGGAAGAGTAAGTGAATGCATAGTACTTCGCTGCCGTCTGAGGTTAAACTCCAACAACACATTACACTATATTGAAAAAAAATTTGCTTGCCATATTTATGACAAGGTGAACACATTCACACATATTCACACATGAGCTCAGCATTCTCTTACTGCTATTCATTATTCACTAAAGTATGTTATTCTATGTTTATGGAAAACATGTAATGACTTATTACTCAACTAATTTCTGTCCTGAATTCAGAATTACCTATAGAAAACTGTACTCCTGCACTGGCTTAAGAGATATCAAAGGGACTCCTAGGTATTTACAGATAAGACATGGACAAAAAAAATTATGAACCAGTTTCTTATACACTGTTCATTGCATTCATCACAGCCCATGATCCTCTTAACCTTGACATAGCAACTTTTAAAACAACAGTGGTGCAATGCAACTGTGAGGAGTTCCATACAGCCGCCTACAAATTAAATCCTGACACAGGGGAGAATTCCTATTAGCAAGAGGCTAATAGGAACTGACAGTATTTTGAAAGGCTGCTTTAAAATTCCCATTCCTTGCACAACGAGGAAGAAAACGACACCTCTTAAAAGACAGATATTGTTGGATTATGACTACTTGTACAGTGAAATGTGCCACTTCTTGTGATTTACTATTGCATTTCAACAGTTGGAATATGCAATAAGAATGAATTTGCAATATAAAAAGTCACATATAAAGTAAGAATGGAAATATAATTGCTTTCTACCCTTTCCTCCTGATGGATATTGCATTTAATGTGGTTTTGGGAAGGAATTCATTGAAAAAGTTCTTTATGTAAAAGAAAAATAAAAATAGAAGATCTTTCCTATGAAGTGAGGCAACATTTTTTTTCTGCAGAATACTTATATCACTGAAATATTTGTATCACTGTTATGTAATTAAGCTAAAAATAAATCTATTCATCATCTTATAGCACCAGAAAACTATGTTTACATGCAAATTACTGCAGCACACACATGCATTTCACCCTACAGAAAAGTGCCAGATTTCTACAAGCATACTTATAATGCCTATAACCAGGTCAGTGTTTTATTAAAAAAAAAAACAAAAAAAACAAAAAAACAAGAGCCAAATCAATATAAATACTCAGCACACAAAGTTCTCTGTGTGTAGGATTTTTTTTTTCCCAGCATTTCAGTGAACTTCATGGATTAATATCAAAGGAGGCAGGAGGATCCAACCCTCTGCATTACCATCTCATACTTTAGGTTCAAGTTCCCCTCATTTTGTCCAAATTCATGTCAGGTCCAGGGAACAACTCCTGCTAGCTCATGCTGTCCTTGAGCTTTTACATTCAAATTAGTAACAATCATGTCTGGTCTTTGGATATATCAAGCTTCACTTTTTACTTTCTCCTATAAATACAGTAATCTACAAACTGTCTTTCCAAGAAGAGGCTAATTTCTTTTTGTGAAATCGTAAGCATCCACATATAAATCATAATTGAAATCGACTAAAGGAGATGAGCACAGGATTCACAGCTATCACAGAACCACCTATGGTTTCCCATCAGCACCAACTGGAAAAGAAAGATCTTGATATGTTATCAGTTGCAACTAAGGAATAAATATAAATGAAGGAGAGCTGAACTGTGACAGATGATAACAGTGAGTTGCTGAATTTTTCAGTTACTTGCAGACTGCTTGTGCGAAAAGTTCAAGGCAACGTGCTCTCAGCTGCACCTCATTTGCACAGTGGTGACATTCAAGAAGCACTCCTGCATTTGTAGAGGTAAACGCTCATATTCAAGCTCAGGCTTCACACCATGTCATTTTTGTCAGATCCCACAGCTATATACAGGTAGGTAATATGAATGAAATTAAATGATATTTAATATGGTATGAGCCAAATATGCACATATTTCTATAAACATGCAGCTAAACCTCTAGACAAGTTGGCAAATTTTTATTTTAATTTTTTATCTAAAACACTATCAGACTGTATCAAGTTCTTTATTGTTACAATATACATTAATAACATTTTTTTTTGTATTGCAAAAATGATAAACAGATCACACAGCCAAATTCCAGTTCCACACTGTCAACTTCAGCACATAGCAGTTTCTCACAGCATTCGAAGTCTTGCCAGAGTTGCCATTTTCCCTTCACTCCTTGTCTACATTCAAACATGTCCTTACAAACAAAATAAATTGGTAACATAGTGGCTTAATGGGAGCATTTTTCATAAAGGTGAAACCAACATCTCAGTGAGGACAAAATGTTTTTCTGCAACAAGCATTTTTTGCTCTAAAAGAAGTGAATGTAAGTCCTCTGAAATATATTGTAAAATTACAGGCTTGGGAAAACTTTAGATATAAGCGCATTTTTTTGTGAAAGCACAGAGCTTATTTTTCATCTCTCATTCAGTGATTCTGAGATTCTGGGATGATTCGTCCATTTATTGCCCTAATCCTAGTAGTATCTGTCCAGGCAAGCACTGAGCTGAGGAAGCCACTGAATTTGAGGGAATTAGACATGAATACAACTTGCCCAGGCTTGCACACAGCTAAAGCACTTGGAAATATTGGCAAAAAAATGCAGTATGAAGTATGGCTGACATGATTGAGTATGCAATCATGTCAAACGTGGGATCAAACATGCATTACAACATATGTAACATTGATGATGCCACTTCCTTTCTAGTTGCTTATAATGTTAAAACACTTCTGTGCATATGGGCTAATATTTTCCATCACGGGAAGTTTTCTCTTATTCTGAATATTCTTACAAAATTTCAGCCAAAAGAATCCTGCTATTTCTGCAGGATTCTGTTTTGCTCACCAAAAAAACCCAAAAAAACCCCAAAGTGGTGACATACAACAGCTCCTTTGTACTTTAAAACAAGGATATAAAATTTGTCAGATGCTTCTTTACCATTCTTGTGAGTATTTGCCTAGACTCAAGACTTAAAAAAATATGGAGACTTAGGTTTTAGCAACTACATTTCTACAGTTCCTCAACTCCAGGGCTTAGTTACATTTGCAGATGCAATGCAAATGTTTTGAACACATACATCTATGCAATTCTAGCTCTGAAAAATTATGTCTTGAACATATGGATGGGCTGTATACATGGCAGAACTTTCTCACATACATAACTTGTCTGATGCTCCAGTGTTTCAAAAATGGGCTATGTCTACATCCATCTCAAGTAGAACATGCTCTGTTACTAGGACAAACAAATAATTAGTTACCAGTTTCTTCAAAATAGAAAAAATTCTTCCAAAAAAAGTCATGATGTGTTTTAACATAGTCAAAGTTATTAGTATATCGGTGTGTTAACAGCTTCTGCCAAGTATTTGAAAGTCAGTCAGTACAGATAATTCTGTAAATATCTCAGTGAGTCCATAAAGCTTTAGCAGTGCAAAGATCAAAGAAATTGTCTGTAATACAAGAGGTAAAAAGGCACTGAATGTGTGCTACCTCCCACATAGCAGAGAGGTCAATGAGTAAATGTGATGGTTTAATGTTGGCTGTCAGGTGTCCACCAACCAGCTCTCTCACTGCCCCTCCTCAATAGGAGAGGATACTCTCTGATCACCATCGTGTACAAAACAGACACAACTTGAGAAAACTAGTTTAATTTATTGCCAACTGACATCAGAGTAGGACAGTGAGGAATAAAACAAAACCTAAAAAAACCTTCTCTCCATCTGCCTTCTCCCAAGGCTCGACTTCACTCATTCAGTTCTAAGTCTCCTACTTGCCTAGCAGCAGCTCAAGGGGAAAGGGAATGGGGGTTATAGTCAGTTTCTCCTGCCACTCCTTCCTCCTCACACTCGTCTCCTGCTGTCTTTCCTACAAGCTGTAGTTCTACAAGAACTGCTTCAGCATGGGCCTTTGCCACAGGGTACAGTCCTTCAGGAACAGACTGCTCCAGAAAACCTTATTCTACGTGGGCTTCTCTCCATGGGCTGCAACTCCTGCCAGATGCCTGCTCCTGTGTGGGCTCTCCACAGGCTGTGGCTTCCCTCAGGGAATGTTCATCTGCTGTGTCGCCGGGTTCTTCATGGTTGTGGGTGGATATTAGTTGTTCATGAGCTGGAAAGGGACATCCTGCCTCACTATGGTCTTTCACCATAAGCTGCAGGGGAATCTGCACGAGTGCCTGGAACTCCTCCTCCTCCTTCTTCACCGACCTGGTGTCTGCAGAGCTGTTTCTCTACATGTTCCTCACTTGTTACTACCAAAATTCTAACTTAATTTCTGGAAGGAATAAGGAGAGAATGAGGAGTGTGCTTGTGTCTGATCCTTATCTTCCTTAGTCAATATGCACTCAGCCATGGCACACTCAAAAAGTGTTTCTAGAGGGCAATACAGTCCATTATTGGATAACTTTGATCACTGATATAAAGAGCACACGCAAGATCTGGCCCCGGTTTCTCTACGGCTTGCCTTCTCTTTATGCAGTTCATTAATTTGACACTACGTGCTTCCCAGAATACAGGTTTCAATCCCACGAATATCCAGAGATGAAGACTAAATGAAACACTTAGGTAAAATCCTGCTGTGACATCACCTAATAAATACTGATAATCACCTTCTTCAGCTTCTCAGTGGCTAACACAACAACCCTTGTAGACAGATTCTCTGATCCGTTGTGCAGATTCAACTGAGGTTGAGTTTGAATTCAGTGTACTGGCAACAGTGCCTAAACTGTGGAGTAATTCAGGCTACACTGGAAGCAGAACTTTATTGTATTCAATCTCTGTAACATCCTGTGACGAAGGTTTTATACAGCACCTGTAGGTTTTCTAATTATATACAAGAACCTGAAATCATCTAACAGCAGAGGATTTCAGTCTGCCCCTCCTCCTCTTTGCAACAGGACCACTTTAAAAATTTTTTTTAACAAAAGCACCAATAATCACCTGTCCTTTACTACTCCGAACATAGCTGTTCTGTGACTGAAGGGCTATGCAGTCCTCCCTTCATTTATATAACAGAATAGACTGTAAAGCTGATCAATTCACTAAAAAGGAAACTGAACTCCCATTGCAACTGTTCACTTTTGTATTCCTGCCTTGTTTCTCAGCAATTTCCCACATAATAACACCCTATGTTCTGTTAGAATTGTTGTCGTTCTCATTTCTTAGCCACTCCACCGAGGCATCAAGTTCACTCTAATTATCAGTGGACTGGATATATGCAGTGGACTTGCATAGATGAAATACATTTATACACTTATCTATTCCTGCTCATTCTAATAATGCTTAGATGCTTTAAATTTTCACTTTTTGTACACATTTAATTGATAGAATTTTCTTTTTTTGGTTAACAATCACAAAAACAATAGAAGCATGACTGCTTTTAGAAAACACATTTTTTAGAATTTAAGCATATGGGAATATGCATTGAAATTGGTACATTTTATGTATGGTGTATTTTCACAGAGGTTTCATCTGAAACCTCAGCCTATTTTTACCTAAAGACAACTGAAAGATATCACATGTCTAAGAACCTGGCCCAAGCTTCATTTTTTCTTTTCTTTCAAAGCCAAATGAACACCCAAGAGCAATTCATCTCAGTGGTTGCTCTTGGCATTCTCACCAGTTCATGCAAGGGAGTAGGTTGTAATGGGCCATAAAATTTTCTTTGGGGATGCATGGTAATGGATACATTTAATAGAATTACACTGCTGGAGCTAATCGCTTCTAATTTGGCCAGGCAGTGATAATGCTAAATGCATTATTGTGGCAGTCTTGGCATGGGGTGAGGTGGGGAGAAAAGAAGTGGAAATCAAAGAAATATCAAAAGCTAAGTTATGGTATTACTACACAGTAATCTCCTTCTTTTCATGGAAGCTAGAAATACATTTTTTGTTTTGCATTTCCTAATGTACAGCACTGTTCCCACAGACTCATACAGAGCATTGGGGTTTTTTTTTCCCTACAACTGTGCATTCGACTTGCATACAGAGTTCTAATACAAAAGGTCATAAAAAGCTAATGTTAACTAGCAGAGAAACTCAAACACAAGCAAAGAACCTGAAAATAATTAACTTTTTTTTTTCAAATTTAACAGATTTTAAATGACCTTTTACATCCTTTATTTTGTTGCCAAAGCATTTCTGTAAGGCTACCAATGAGCAGTGTTGCTTTTTTGCACAATTTCCAAGTTAATTCTTTGCTCTCAAAAAGAAATGCTGTTATTTCTTTCCTCTAGAGGAAAAAAACCCACAATATGAGGGGTGAGATGATAGGGATAATTAGACTAAATGGTGGTATAGAACACAATGGGAAAAATATCTTTTATGAAGACCACCTGTCTACTCATTTTTGTAGCCTGAATGATGTTTTGTTTTGTTCAGGGAAACAAATTCACTTAATAAAATCCAAAACACAGATGGTAGCTGCTAGAAAAAACCAATACAAGATTTTGTTGCAAAGGGAATAGAAGTAATCTGAGCTCTGAGTGGAAGAAAAAAAATTCCTGTCAATGGTGCTCTTTTCCAAGAGCTATCTCTTATGCAATCTGGGATTTAGAGCAGTAATTCTAATGCTGGATGTTAGAAAGAAGGCTTTATTTTATGCTGCTCTTAGATATATTCTTTTCATGCACCGTCATTATTTTATTGTAAATGATTTGAAAAATACCAACTGAATCTACATATTCAGGTTTGTTTATAATCAGGGTTGGGAGAAAATGCTTAAATTTCCATTCCTCTTACAAATTCAAAAGCATATTTTAATGTAAAAATACGTAAGAGTTTAACAAAAGGTAACATATTACTTTTTTCTGAAGCTATTGTCCTTTATTAAAATAAGTCCATATATCAGTTTAAATCCAAATCTACAGCAGATGATGACATGCTCATTTGGCCAAAAATATACCATGAGCTCTCTACAAATAATAGTAAAAGCAACAGTTAGCCACAGGATTATTTTCACAGTGTCTCTTTCAAAAGCCCACAAAAAAAATTGAAAATTATTTACTATGAGTTCAGTCTGGTTCTGCTCAGGAGTTTGGTAAAACAGAGGCTTGATGGAGGACAATTCTAGACGTCAAGTCAGAGGCACATGAGGTATCTTAGTCTCAGTTCAATCTGGTCTAAGTCCTTCAAACACTTTTATCTAAATATGTGAGGATAAAGCAAGGACTGTGAGCAGACAATTAATTTTATGTTTTAAATATCAATGTCAATATAATCTTTTCCTTAAGAGGAATGAAAAGATAAGTAATATTGGGGGCCTACTCGATTATTTTTCCCTAGGGAACCTGTCTCATGGGGATCTTATATTAGAGAGGAGGACAGTTACTTACAGCAGGGCTACTGCTCCAGAAAAGCAGAACACCACCAGAGAGATCAAACAGTATAAAGACTACTGCAGACATAGAATCATAGAATGGTAGGGGTTGGAAGGGACCTTTAGAGATCATCTAGTAAAACTTCCCTGCAGAAGCAGTTACACCTCGATCAGGTTGCACAGGAACATGTCCAGGCAGGTCTTGAAGACCTCCAAGGAAGGAGACTCCACACCCTCCCTGGGCAGCCTGTGACAAGGCTCCCTCACTCTCACAGTGAAATAGTTTTGACTAATATTTAAATGGAACTTTTTCTGTTCCAGCTTCATCTCATTACTCTTTGTCCTGCTGTTAGATACAATAGAAAAAAAGGGATGCCCCAACCTCCTGACATCCACCATTTAGATATTTGTAAATATTGAGATCCCCCCTCAATATCCTCTTCTCTAGACCAAACTGCCTCAGTTCCCACAGCCTTTTCTCATAAGGAAGATGCTCCAGTCCCCTGACCATCTTGGTGGCTCTGCGCTGGACTCTCTCCTATTGAGCTGAGAAGCTCAGAACTGGACACAGGACTCCAGATGAGGTCCCACTGGGGCAGAGTAGAGGGGGAACAGAACCTCTCTCAACCTGCTGGCCACACTCTTCTTGATGCATCCTAAGATGCCACTGTATGGTACATTTGGTACCATGCAATGAAGTTCTGCAGAAAAAATATAACAGTACAAGTCTCCAAATAGATTCACCTTTCTGTAGCAAGACAAGACCAGTATCTGGCAGATGGATCCCAGCTGAACATCGGAAGGGTCAGTGCCAACACAACTTGTGGAAGTGAATCAATTGATTAGAAATTTTGATTAGAAAATATTCTATTTGCTCCTCTATCACATATGTATATGTTACAAAAAAAAAATAAAAAATCCTCTTCCAAGATTTCCACAGATTTTCTCACTGTGTTAGGAAAATTAGGATAACTTAACAAGCTGCAGATGTGTTAACTTCTTGGTTAGCTGGTTCTGAGGTAATCATTGTTCTAAGACCTGTTCACAATAATAAAATATAAAATCTCTTGGAACTGAAAATTAAGGTGAAAACCACACAGTGAGTATGACTGAAACACCATACTGAATTCATATAAACCACAAAAATTTTCACAGAACTTGGGACAATTGGATTGGAAACCACTGCTTAACAGAAGTAAATCAAGGCATGTAATAGGAAACTTTCAATTTAGAATAAAGGGACATACATCATATGAAGCTCAACTTCCATCTATTTGAAAGCTTTTTTATGCTACTCTGGCAACATATCCACTGTGGAAGCATGAGGATGTAGCCTTAATGAGTACAGACTTGCTAGACATCACTGCCAATGTATGCTCCAATCAGATCTATTACATGCATTGAGAATCTTCACCATTTTATTTTTTTTCTGAGAGTGAAACAGTCTGTGAAAGAGAACAGGTTACAGAAATTGGTATTTCTTTGGGATTAGCTATCTATAAAAACATTCTAGCAAACACATGGTAAAAGGCATTTTTTCTTACTTTCATAAATACCAAATCTCAAGAAAGTAGGCACAAATTTTGAAAATGACTTCTACTGAAACCTGAATGAAAGCTCAACAAAGTAGTAAATGATGAATTTTTACCTCCTTCCAATTAATTTAGAAGAAAGCAGGACTGGACTTTGACCGATTACTTGAGCTGTAAAGTTTTTTGTTATAACTAGAAACGAATTAATTTTACAGAATAACAGAATCTTCAGAGTTGGAAACAACCTCAAAAGATCACCTAGTCCAATTGCTCTACCAGAGCAAGTCCATCTAGAGTAGGTCACACAGGGAATTCATTCATATGGGTTTTGAATGTCTCCAGAGAGGGAGACTCAACAACCCATCTGGGCAGCCCGTTCCACTGCTCCGTCACCCTCACAATGAAGAAATTCTTTCTTGTACTTCATTTGAATTTCTTATCTTCCAGTTTATACCCATTGCCTTTTGTCCTATCGTTGGACATCACTGAGAACAGCCTGGCTCCATCCTCCTGACACCCACCCTTAAGATAGTTGTAAACATTAATGAAGTCACCCCTCAGTCTCCTCCAAGTTAAAGAGCCCCAGTTCCCTCAGCCTTTCATCATAAGAGAGATGGTCCACTCCCTCCATCATCTTGGTGGCCCTGCACTGGACTCTCCAGCAGCTCCCTGTCCTTCTTGAATGGAGGGGCCCAGAAGAGGACACAATATTCCAGATGTGGTCTCAGGAGGGCAGAGTAGAGGGGGAGGAGAACCTCTCTCAACCTACTAACCTCACGTCAGGATATCATTGGCCTTCTTGACCACGAGGGCACATTGCTGGCTCATGCTCATCCTCCTGTCCATCAGCATCCCTAGGTCCTTTTCCTCTACACTACTCTCTAAGAGTTCATTCCCCAGCCTGTACTGCTACATAGGGTTATTCTTTCCCAGATGCAAGACTCTACACTTGCCCTTGTTGAATTTCATTAGATTTCTCCCTGCCCAACTTTCCAGCCTATCAAGGCCTTGTTGAATGGCAGCACAGCCTTCTGGTGTGTCAGCCACTCCCCTCAGTATAGTATCATCAGCAAACTTGCTGACAGTGCCCTCTGTTCCCTCATTAAGCTCATTAATGAATATATTGAATGGTGCTGGTCCCAGCACCAACCCCTGATGGACTCCACTAGATACAGGCCTCCAACTAGGACCAGCCCCATTGATCACAACTCTTTGCCTTCTTCCCTTCAACCAGTTAACAACCCACCTCACTACCTGATAATCCAGCCCACCATGAGGATGCTGTGGAAGATGGTTTTAAAGTTTCTGTTGGAACATTCCTTTATAGCTTCTAGATCATGTGATTTTCCAGTGTCTAGCATATCTACATTAATATTATGCACTCTTAGTCTCTTAACCAACCAAAGAATGGAGTTGAAAGTAACTTCCCCAGCTGAAGCGATTTCTCCATACTAAGTTGCTATATTCGTTTGTGTTACTATGTTTAAATAAGAATTAGTCTATTAAATTAGGAGTAGTGGCTGGCATGTTAATGCCAGACTTCCTTCCATCTTGCATGCAAGGTCTATCAGAGTCAGTTCTATCCAGCTTTGGAGTTCTAGAGTGACAGCTTTTCTCCTGTCAGTGCTCCAAAAATGAAAGAAAATGTGAACACACAATTGGTCTTATTAGCAGCATCTGTATGAGAAAATATGACCTTTTAGTTAATAGCAGTAGGTATCTTCTTGTTTGACATCATCTTTGCTGTGATATTTTTATTGCTGAGCATCTCTGATACCACAGCACATTGGTCATTTGTCTTGCCATTTGCATGTTGTCTTTGCAAACAAAAATACAATGCGTTTGACTGGGCAAAATCTGACATCTACAATCAGAAAATTACTGACTTAATTTACTATATGTCTTTAAGAAGCAGACTGCTTGTGTTTCACACAAAACAATGTAATGGGCCGCCAGCCATTTCATGAAATGAAAGCTCGGTTAGAATAGCATTATATGGAAAAGAAGTTGATTTGACATTACTCTGAGCTTTAACAATGCATTGTTTTGTCCAATATGATGAATCAACTAGAATGTGACATAAAGACAGAAACACTTTTAGTATCATGGCCATTAATTAAGGCATCAATAAAACAAATAGTCACATGTCAGAAAGATAATTTAGCTGTTTAAACTTATTGTAACTTGATCTTTTAAAAAAGAAAATGGTAACACCAGTTACAATTGACTAAAGGGTGGTGTGTAATGGCTTAAACTTCTATTGGCAGTTGGTCATCACTGTAGTTCATTGCGTCCATGCTGGGTCCAATTCTGTTCAATATCTTTAGACATTATCTTGGTGACAAGAATGACTGCACCCTCACCAAAGTGGAAAGAGAGCCAAAAAAACAAGCTACTACTCAGAAACACGTAAACTGGCTGGAGGATTGGGAAAAGAAGATTACTATGAGGTTTAAGAAAGGTAAATGTGAACTCTTGCATCTTGAAAAATTGCATACAACAGTACTGACTGAGGTCTGCATGTGGGGCTCAATGGAAAACAGCCAGGGGGTTCGGGCCTACAGCAAGCTGAACAAGAATCAAATGTGTCCTAGGCTGCATCCTGTCAGTACAGCCAGCGTATGGAGTGCCATGGGATTTCCCCATCTGCCCTGCATTTGTTAGGCCAAACCTGAAATACTGTTCTGCTCTACTGTCTTGGTCTCTTCAGTTCAGAAGAGACATGGAAAATTCGAGGGAGTCTAGTGCAGAACCATCAAAATGATCAGAAAGTTGGTGCAGCTGATACAGTAAGAATGGTTGCTGGAATTGGCTGTGTTCAGCACAGAGAAGAAAAGGCTCGGGGGATTTAACCACAGTCTTGCAATATCTATGAGGTAGGCATAGAGCAGATGGAGGTACTCTCTTCATAAGGATACCCAGTGGTAAGACAAGGGGCTAAAGGTCCAAGTTGCTTGAGAGAAAATTCTGTTGGAACAAGAAATTCTTCACTAGGAGAATAATTAAATGCTGGATCAGGTTGCCTAGGGAAGTGGTGGAATCTCCTTCTTCTGGAAACATTCAAGACATCTGGACTGGGCCTTGGATAACTGAATTTGAGCCTTGCTCTGGGTCTAACCCAGTCGGTTGAACCAGATGATCTCCAGAGGTTCCTTGCAACCTTGACTTTTCTGTAATTCTGTATCTGAATGAAGTAATAGTGATACAAGGATTGCAAAGGCATCATGCTTATAGTGGATTTTTCACTCTATATGAAAAACTTACTCATGAATAACCAAGCCATGTCTGAGATATGCTAAATATTCCAACCAAATGTGGATGGAGTCTTGCAAATCATATCTCAAATGCACAAGTTTGGTGTCATATGTACTGTGAAAGGGGAAAAACTTTGAAATGTTTATGGCATTTTCTAACTGAAAAAAAATATTTACTAGACTATTTCTCTATGCATATTTAAAGGCTCTTTATCTCTCAAATGTGATACTAGAGGCTTGAGACAGAGGGTGAAGTAGGAACACATAATGTACAAAGCAGTCTAAACCCATAATAATAAAAAGTGATATATCAGTTACTTTGATGCATCAATGCAGATACTTCTCAGACTATACTTATCAATCTTGTAGGAACAAGAAAGACTGATAAACTACAAGATACTGTCTGATGGACTGAGACTGAATATTGACCATTTTGGATCCTAGGTTACAGCAAACTTAGAGAGTGAAATTAAGCAAAGTCAGATCTCTAGAACTGAAAATAAATAACAGCTTCTGACTGTGCTCAAAATCTTGGAGTAAAGGTGCAACACAGGGTAACACAGCCTTTCCTTTACATATTCTGGTAGTAGATAGAACGTGTTAAATGAAGGACAGGGCTTTCTATTTAGAATATCCTTAGGATTTTCTATATCAAAATGTCCTCACTTGAACAATATCATGAGTCAAGTTAACTGAGGCACTCGACATTTCAGTTTGTCTTTTTCCAAAACTATTTTGTTTCAGCAGACTTAGCCAAAAATAGCTTTAGTTGTAGCCCAGACTCAACTCTGGTGGCCAGCCATATCTCCTTTCTGCCTAAGTCCCTGTCCTAGCAGGTCAGTGGTACCAATCTATTTTTCCCTCTGAGGATAAACATCCGCTAACAGACTGAAATGATAAAGGCACTTCTGGCACACTGTTACAGCTAGACTACAGCAATACTCTTTTTTCATTTTTTTCAAACCCTGTAAGAGAGAAGGAATTCCCTGTTCCAATTCACAAGACAGTACACATATCTTTCCACTACTAAAGGGAAGAGCATAGGCAATTTAATCAAACCCTAAAAAGTATTTCCATGTGTATCTTCCTAAAATGGTACACTGAGGTTTTATTTCTTATGCAAAATAAAATGAAAATCAAGCATTACAAATAAGTAAATACAAATACACAGATGTAACTCAAAAAGTTTTTAATGAAGTCTTATGTTCCACAAAACACAACTCTCCTGCTAAACTAGTGCTAGCTGCTTCATATTTGAAAGCAGCAGGCAAAGAGGCTGCTTGAAGCTACAGATAATAGATGATGCTCTTCCCAATGGAAAAGTAGTAAGTGCTTTAAAAGCACAGCAAAATGAAGAAAATCTGTGCTAAGAAGTTGAATGTAGCTAGAACTTCATATGAAAAGAAAGTGCTATTCTGTTTAAATTTGTAAATGATCGCTGAATTTCTGGGTTAGTGCCCATTCCCAAGTCAGAATAACTTACGACACATTTTAAAGTGTTACTCTCAGTACTTCAAAGAGAATGCAGGAAAAAGAGCTTTCAATAAAAAAAAACACAAACAACCAAACCAAACCAAACCCTAATAACTTCCTCTAGTGTCACATTAAGCAAAAGTCTCTGCATATTTGGAATTGTAAAAGGCATGGTAACTTAATATTAATAGTTTAGACTTTACTCCATTACAGATTAAAGTATTTTATTTCCTGCTTCATTTTTTAATACAAAATGCAGCAACTATTCTTCTGAGTTCAGGCAAAGATTTCCTTTCCAAGCATGACAGTAAGAAATCTGTATTTTATTTGGCCCAGTAAGGCCATAAATGTGGTCCTGAAACACGGATTTCTTGAATAAGAGTAATTTTCTTTTTTTTTTTTTTTTAATTGCTTTCAAATTTTATTTTTCTTAAACATATCTCTGCACTCAAGAGTGGAAAAGCTAAGAAACATATGCATTAGTCAAGCAAGGAGTGATGAATTCTAGTTACTAAGCATCTCCTAGAGTACAAGCCAGAAAGTTGTTTTGGTTTCCATCATAGCACTATTGTGAAAAGCCCAAGTCAGCACATTGCTGAAAATCTCTGTAAGTGGGAAGGGAATGTTTTGTAAGAAATCCTCTTCTCTCACAGCAAAGGAGCTCTTTCTGAGATCAGAGGATTCTCTCTCATCACTAAAAGAATGATAATACTAAGCTGAGAGTGAACAGCACCACCTTGAAAGAGCAATTTCTGGACAAGAATTATGGGCAAATCTTTTCCAATTCCTCCTTAGACAACTTCCAAACAGGCAGTCCACAGTCTGTCTCCACAGGCTATATCTATCATATCTCAGCACTTTTGAGAATTTTTCTACACTTTTGAGAAGTTCTGTCCCAGTCTGAGATTTCACTTAGACACAGCTAAGGGAGGCTTAGGGTAGACTAGAGAGATCCCCATGAGAAACTTCATGATTACATACACATAGACACATGCACTCTTTATGCTGATATGTTCCATAAGAATGTGTGTAGACAAGAAAACAACAGGATTAAGAAACAATTTCTCGAATTTTACTCTACACATATACAAACTCTGTTCTCATTCCTATCACACAGCCTTTGTTGACTTTACCAGAAAGTACATCATTTGGCGGATATGAATAGGCTTAACAGTTCAAGCATGTCAGAATCTACCTGGACTGTTGCCACCATATGCTACAGTCACAGTTGTCCATGAAGCAGCATTACTGAGTTGGTGCAGCACAACATACAGCTTAACTCCAGACTACTCACCTGGACCAGCATTTTTGTTATTAGCATATGCTTGTTCATGTCATTTTTAACAATTAATTAACCAGTTTTATTTACAGAGACTATTTTTCATCTAAGGCTATTCAGATATCCTTATCATTCCTTTAGACAATCAAACCTAAACTACTCGCAAGTATTCAAGGAGAATTCTTTCATTTTTAACCACTGGAAAATATCCGGATGCAAAGTCCAGAACCTATATTCTCCCTTCTTAACAAATATCCCATCTGGTTCATCATATTGCTTCTTTTCTGCTCCCTTCCTCAAAACTTGCATTCTTGATTATACAGTGACCCTGTAAGCTCAGCAGAGGGAATGGGAAATGCTTGGTAGTTGGGGTACTCACCACACACACAATGAGATTGAGAGAAGTCCAGAATCCAGACATCACATCTCATAGGTGATGTAATGTTTTGCCTAGTAGCCTCTAATGAGCCTATTAATGAGGCTACTAGTCAAAAACTCCATCATTCAAAACATCATCATTACCTCCTACTCCAGGCATATATTTTCTTTGTCATCTTGGTCCAACATATTCCATATTCCATGCTCTGAGTCTATCTAGAAAAATCAGGACCTTTAGGAAATCATGTGTTTGTGGATCCCACTGTTTGTACACAGACAATATAAAAACACACAGTAACACAAGTTTAATGTGTGAAAAACTTTAAGTGGGAAACCCAGACCTCAGTGGTGGTGCATCTTTACTGTTCAAGTGTGCACTTGCTTAAACTGCTTTTGTTTCAATTGCATTTTAAGTGCCTGAGGACCATTTTGCATCTTGTTTTGTCTAGAATTATTCATATAATACAAAATGAAAAAACTTTTGACTCTCTGGTGTCCTCACTGACAGCAAATAATGGATTTTACAATACCAAGAAACTGTCTTAATGTCAAACAAGTACTGAAATTTACGGACACTATTTTCATCTCAATACCACAGCTGTTGTCATGCAATAACTTTGTAATTCACTTTCATTTCAGTTTTAAGTGAGCTCTAGATGTTTGCTAATGTTTTCACGTGCAGCTGAATGCATGCATCACTGGAAAAAGGTAACACCAATTCAGGATATGAATTTATCGGAAAATAGCAAACATTTGTAAGTTTACCTATATTTTGAATTCATTAGAGAATGTTTCCAACAATTCATGTCACAGACACAAAATTTTCATTACGTAATAACTAATAAAGGTGCAATTGTAATTCACGGTACTCAAGTAATGACAGATAAACTTTAGATTTTGTGCTCTATTTTACATCAGAAAATCACACTTTTACCCCTAACAAACTGGAAAAAGAAAATTTTCTCTCTGAATACTGAACTAAGAAGTACAAACACATTACTAGGAAATTAGTCTTTGCCCACACAGCCTCAGACAATTTGGATGGTGGCATCAAATTACTAACAGTTTCTAATAAAAGTACAAAAGTTTTAATGAAAAAGTTCCTTGGCCAAACATCATGCTGAAATACTGCTGCAACAGGACTCTGCATTGCAAAATATATTCCTAAAAAAAGTATAACAAGTTCTTATCTTCATCAAAGAATGAAATCATAATTAAATCTATGTGCAAGTGAATCAGATACACTTTAATGCGCAATCAAGAAAATAATCACAGTTGGAAAGATTAAAAATTGCTATTCCAGTGTGAAATCCCTATCTTGCTACTTTTCAGTGTTCTATTAGGGGAATTTTTCAAGCAGAAGGACTGCTCTTAAAGATGCAGAAGTCTAATTGCAATATTTCTCTTCCTCAGCCACTTGCCAAGCCATAAATTGTAAAACTGATTACTCAGAGACCAAATTCTGTTATCCACTAAACTGAAAAAAAAGTATAATTGCAGAGATCAGATGGTGAGGAGGGTTTTTGTGAGAATTTAGGTTTTCACTTTTTTCCAAAGGCTGATCTAGGTCTCACCCCTGTACTGCTAGGATCTACTTGGAAGCTCACCTAACACTAATAGCATTGTTTTGAATGTGAAAAAATGTAGAGGACAGAAAGAATAAATATTTGATATAACAGATGAATCACACCAAGAGAACACTGCAGCCACAGAAGTTTTGGCATGTCTGCTTCTCCTGAGCCAGATATGTTACTGCTGCAGCATGTTTCAATGTTGGGATATCTTGCTGTCTTTTTTCTAGTTTCCTATCAACTGCTAAACTGTCTTAATCTCTTTAGAGACATAACTGACATACATAAATAAAAACATTGCAATCTGTTAAAGGTAAGATATTGAAGCACTGGTAAAGTGAAGAATCTTGAGTGACACTATTTTTGTCAGAATTATATGAGCAATTACTTAAGAGTTTGGACCTCCTTTGAGACAATGTCTGCTGCAAGTGGGATGCACCTTCAGCTGAACTGTCTCCAAAATGAGCCTCACCATTTCCATTAAAGCCATAACTCTAAAAGTGGCCTGATCCACTTTTCTACTTTTACAGCCCCACTATCACCTATCCACTGTACAGACTTCTCTACTACATCCTCTCCAATTTCCACTACAGATGTGCTCAAAGGAAGACTTCTCTTCAAAACCTCAACATTATTTCAAGTTTTGCAAGAGCCAAGCCCTTCACTTGAATTTAGAATAAAACACTCAAGCAGAAAATGTTGCATCGCTGGTATAAACTTTCAGTATTTCTCTGTAGTACTACATTTTGCAACTCTTCATTGTACTCCTATAAGGTTTGCAGTTTAGCTAAGACGTGTGAAAAATGCTAATGAAGGAACCTGAGAAGTCAGTTGCTGTTACAAATCTGACAGATGTTGGTATTCTATACCCCCTGAGGCTAAAGAAATTATGTACTTACAGAACATAAAACTTAAATCGATAAGTATCTCAATTTGAGACTGAAAAATCCTAAATCTTGTTTTACCTCTGTAATGTACTGAAATAAGAAAAGGGCAAACCTGTTTAGATTGAAATGCAGGTGGAAACTTCATTTTTCATTTGAAACTAGCCCTTCCTGATGGTGCATGTAAAGAATCAAAATCTGGCCTTACAGTCAGACTCATGAAAGCCTGAGAAGTTTCCAGCTGAACCAGTCATTGTAACAGGAGAAATGAGACATCTTGGATTCCCATTGTTTTGCTGATGTAACTCAAGTTACACCTGAAAATCCATCAGATGCATTCTGCTGTTCTGCCTCTTGAAGTCAAAGGACATTTTGTTGACAACTTCAAAGGGGCCAGACACTCTATATTTAGCTTGATGATCTATCATATGATTAAAAATGGGTTTTGAAAAACTTTTGAGTGGAGTTGGAGAGAGGTACCCATTAACACTTCAGAGAAGTAAAACACCTCAAGGAATAACAAAACAACATTGTGTTGATTCCAAAAGTGTAATTTTCTTCTCTTGGCAGAAGAGATTTCATAAATAATTTAAGCAAAAATATGTGCAAGAAGATAAACACCTTGTAATCTAAATTCACATTTCTTTGCATAACAAGTGACCACTTAGAAAAATACCAAACAGGAGTCTGAACAACGCTTTTAAGACTATTGGGTGCATTCAAAAATAAAAAAGGCATTCTTTGTATGTTGCAATTTTTGTTAGGTATTCAGCAAAAGTCATGATGCTTGGGCTAAAGTATTTAATCTCTCTCAGCTTTATAAATGGTAGATTTGTATTAAGGACAAATTTTATTTGGAAACAACCTATTTCTTTATTGGCATGAACTTCTGAGCATATCATCAGGAGTTTTGTGCAAAGCCAGAATGTGATATAAAGTCTAGTTGTTTTTCCCAAGATATATGGTTGATCGGAATCACACATTTAGAAATATTGTAAAATTAATTTTCAGTGGAGAATGACAATTTTCTTTTAAAACTATTTTTTAGGCAAGACACAAGGAATAAAGTTAAAATCCTTTCCCAAGCCAGGCCTTGCCCAGCCCATTATGAATAGTAAAACTGGACGTTACAGTCTTTTCTATACTTTTGTACATAATATAGGTTGCATAAGAATGAATGGAGGCTGGGTCTCATTACACATTTGTAATATTTCCTGTGGCATCCTGGGCCATGAATTTCATGGTTATATGTATTTATAAGCAAACTGCACCATCAGGTGTGGCCTGAAACTGTGTATTTGTCCTCTCTGACTTATGTAGTATGTACATACACAAAGATATGGTTCAATAAAAGCAACCAATAAAAATGGTTACCTATAAAGTGCCTTTCAAGAGATGCCTGGAATAAAATGAAGAAAATTGCTACACAGTAATAATTTAACAAAGATAGGAGGTGGCAGATAAGGAATTAGAACAATATATTCACCAATTTTTTTCTTTCAGAAGTGCCTGACATGACCCCAGGAAAACTCTGTAGGTCTGTTCTAGAGAAGGGTGAGTTGGTAGGGTGGAATTAGAAAATTATTTCACACAAATATATAAATGTAAAAGTTCAAAATATTTGAATTTCTTCCCTATTTTTGAACACAATAAAAATTTTAAAAATAGTTTTCTGTTATTTGAGAAAGGTAAAAAAAATACCCATTGGAAGAATATGGAAGAGATAGTATGTTCACACAATCTACATTTACCAGGTCACAAGAGCTATTATTATTTCAAAATTCAGTAACGTCATTAGAGTCTTAGAATCACAGAATGGTTTGGGTCAGAAGGGACTTTCAAAGATCACTTAGTTCAAATACCTTTGCCATGGGCAGGACATCTTCCACTAGTTCAAAGACATATGCCACCTGACCTTGAACTCATGCAGTGATAAGACATCCACAACTTCTCTGGGCAATCTGTTCCAGGGTCTCATCACCCTCACTGTGAAAACATCCAGTGTAAATCTACCTTCTTTCAGTTTAAAACCATTGTCTCTTGTCCTGTCACTACAGGCCCTGGTAAAAAGTTTCCTTCCACCTTTCTTATAAGCCTCCTTAAAGTAGGTGAAAGGTCATAATAATGTCTCCTTGAGTCTTCTCTGTTCCAATCTGAACAACTCCAATTTTTCCCACCTGTCCTCATAGAAGAGGTGTTCCAGTTCTTTTTTGCGGTCTACCTTTGGACTCATTCCAACAGGTCCGTGCCCTTGATATGCTGAGGGCCCCAGAGCTGGGCACAGTACTCTAGGGTGGAGTCTCACCAGAGCAGAGTAGAGGGGGGAGAATCATGTCCCTTGATCTGCTGGCCATGCTTTTTTCAAATGAAGTCCAGGATACAATTGGCTTTTTGGGCTGCAAGTGCACAGGGTGGCCTGTGTATAATTTTTTGTCTGTCAGTGTTATTGGATGTTAACTCTCTCAATTTTCTACCAAAGGTTTTGGTTGTCTGGTCTCTGCTGACTGGAAGCTAGCCAATGTTACTCCAGTTACAAGAAGGCCATGAAAGAAGACTCAGGAAACTACAGACCTCAGTCTAACCTCGGTTCTTGGAAAAAATATGCAGATTATATGAAGTACTACTGAAAGGCATTTAAAGGACAATGCAGTAAGGAGACACAGTTAATATGAGCTCAGAAAGCGAAAATCCTCTCTAATTTGGTATTCTTCTACGACAAAGTTACTCGCCTCATGGATGTAAAGAAGGTCGTGGATGTAGTTTTCCAGGAATTTTGAAAGCTTTTGATACTGTCCCTCGCAGCACCCTTCTGCACAGTTATCCAACTGTGACATGAACAGGTTCATGGTGCTCTGGGTGAAGAATCAGCTGAAGGACAGGGCTCAAAGGCTTGTGGGGAACTAGGCTACATCTAGTTGGCAGCCAGTCACTAGTGGTGTCATCAGGGCTCAATTCTAGGGCCAGTTCCATTCAATACATTTATCAGTGATCTGAATGCAGCAGTTGAGCAAGTTTGCTGATGAGACCAAACTGGAAGATACTGTTGACTTTCTTGAGAGACAAGAGACCTTGCAGAGGGACCTTGATAGATTGGAGCATTGGTATCTGGAGAGCAGCCCTGCAGAAAAGAATCTGTGGGTGCTGGTGGGCAGCTGGCCCAGTGTGAGCAAGCAGTGTGCCCCAGTAGCTGACAAACTCCATCCTGGAGTGCACCAAACACAGCAGAAGACTCGATCAAGAGAGGTGATTATCCGCTGTATGCAGTGTTGGGGCAGCCTCATCTCAAGTGCTGTGGGCAGTTCTAGGCCATACAATTTAAGAAGAGTGTGAAGATCCTTGAATATATCCAGAGGAGGGCAATAAAGCTGGTGCAAGGGCTGGAAGACATGTCCTATGAAGAGCAGCTGAGGACACAGTCATCAGAACAAGCATCATTTTGATCTTAACTGCTCTAGCTTAATGAAACATTCAAAAGAAAGAAAAGTCTCTCAAGAAGCTAATATCTACTTTGAATTTGACACCAGTCAATTTACTAAGATATAAACAGCCGCAAAATTGAATATATATTATCTGTGCAACTGAACACACCTCTTTGCAGCATGAATCAACACTGGAAAAGATACTCACAGCACAACCAGCCAGAGTTCATTAAAGAGTCAAATGATTATCCATGCATTAGAGTTTTGCAGATAACTGAAAGAAACTTGGCTTGCTGAAGGAACAAGGAGTACAGCACCAAGGACGACAAATTATGTCCTGGACAGACTGAGGTAACAGAACTGGCTTCTGCTGGCTTCTCTGTGATGTGCCCCCATTTTAATAAGCCAATGGCTGTCCGACCAAAATGGGACAGTTCCTTCTGGGTATACAGCATGAGAAAGAACAGACACCGGTATTTGTGGTTTTTTTTTTCCATTGAGATTAAGTTTTATTCTCTTGAAATTCAGCATTTTCACTGTTGTGAGACTATTTACATGCTGCCCAAGCTATGTTTCAGGGACTAATAAAAACTTCTGCTCTTTGACAAAATTGTGGCCTTCATGTAAGTTTTAACCTTATGAAGAAGATACAACTAGATTGGGTTGGGGTGAATTAATCTGCTTTATTCCCCTGCCTTTCTCAGATAGGCAAGGACTTGTCTGGGTTTAAAGTGATTATACTGTGCTTGATTAGGATTTGCACTTGCTCTTCTGAGCTGAGAGTATGGGGACTCACTTCACAATACCTCTTAAACTCTTTCTGCATTGTAGATTCACACAAATCGTGTTCTGCTCCAGTTGTATAAGCTGTGTTTTACCCTCAGTAGGATTTGAGCTATTTGTAGCATTCTCACATATGAGAGTTCTGACTAAAATGAAATTTCAGTTACTTTCACATGAAAAACAAATTCCTAAAAGAAAACCAGAAATTCTCAGGTAATACTAATGTTACTACAAATAAAGTGGATGTTAAAAAGATTTACCAGCCACCATGTTCTAGATCACTGAGTATCTCAGACATAAGGGAAGTTGACATTCTCTCTTTAGAAACAACTGTTGACCTTTCTGACATATATTAAATCTTGACGTATGGTAACAAAAGTATAGCCAGCAAGAACAGTACCTGAATAATTTAACAATGGAGTCACAGCCAAGGAAGCTGAAACAACTGCCTGTTAGGAGTTTGCAGTGAGGTAGGGATCAGTCTCTTCTCTCCAGTAATAAGCGACAGAACAAGACGAAATGGCCTGAAGTTGTGCTGGGGAGGTTTAGATTGGATATTAGGAAAACTTCTTCATCAAAAGGGCTGTTAAACACTGAAACAGCCTGCCCAGAAAGATGGTGGAGTCACCATCCCTGGAGATATTTAAAAGATATGTAGATGAAGTGCTCAGGGACATGGTTTAGCAGTGAGCATGGCAGTATTAGGTTAGTGTTTGGACTTAATGATCTTAAAAGACTTTTCCAACTGAAACAATTCTACGTGATTTTTATGACATTTAAAGTACAGTTTAGGGATGTGTTCTTGGTGTTCTTCCTACAGTAATTGCTTCTGATGCTATGCCAATTGCATATTATTGCTTTGATTTTAGTGATAAATAAGCTTCTCTGTCAATTCATACTGAAGTAGTTTTGTGACTTTAGCAAAAACTTCTGGTAAGACTGATTGGGCAAAACAACTCCCAGAGGTAATGGTTGGTAATTTGACAAGATTAGATTCTGAAGGAGGACACAATTTTTCATTGTTAATTTGTCTATTACTTCAGATTTGCTATAGGGATATTTGAATGTTTGCAGCTTGTGTCCTTAGTATTTCACAAATAATAAAACAAACTTACTAAAATAAATAAGTTAATAATCAATTTAATAAATTATATTTATTATCATTAATCATTATTAATGTACTCATAAATTAGCAAGTTTATTAATAAGTTATATATGATGTTAGAAAAGTTCATAAATTGTTTTCATAAAAATGTCTTAAATCTCAACAAATCAGAAATTCTGTGCATGCCATGTGGAGTTAGGTCTGTCCTAAGTTCATTTGTAAGTCTGTTCTAACAATGTTCACTGTATGAAAAAATAATATTTAAGGCAACTCCTCTGTTTTAAAAAGCCTGGCATTTCACAATTCAGTTAGAAAATTACCAACAGGCTCACCTGGCCCAAGAGCAAACTCAAATGGGATTTCTGTCAGAGAACATGCTACACAAGTACAAGGCTGTGTGGTGTGCTATACCAACAAGCAGAAACTGCTTAAGAAGGAGTAAAAGCAATGTGGTTTGTTACACATCCATGGGACTTGGTACCTTCAGAAATGCTTCCAAGTATCCTCAAATGGAAGAAATGTGCATATATATATATATACACATATAGATATTGTACATATACAAAATGCACTCTAAACATATCAGATGTTATTTATTCAGACTCCTAGTCAGTACGTGTTAGATACCTAAAACCTAATCTGTATGTGGAAAATAAATGTCCCATTTTGAAAAATAGTGATCAGAGGCAAAGAGTAAAATAATAATTCACTCAGTTATGATTCAAGCCACGGGGATGAGATGTGTATCGCCTCACTACTTTTACCAATCCACCAAAAACAGGTTTATGAAGATTTACGAAGTAAAACTATCCCTAACTAGCCTAAGTAGGCTGAAGTAAAACATACAGCATGCTTGAACTTTGGGTCACAGCTTGAAATTGTGTTAAATCATTTCTTTCCTAGAATTACTTTGTAGGTCTGTCAGAAAAAAAAGCCAATGAAACGCCTCCTATCATGTGTTTCCCCCAATTTCTCTAAGCAGAAAGAGGTGATATTGCCACTTCTGCTGAAGCATTCCTTGGGGAAGAGCCATTTCAGGTTATCACACACTTTCACAGTAGTGACAACTGACAGAGGTACTGAAAGGAAACACTGAGCACCACTGGTTTCTGGTAATACAGCAGTTTCTCCACAACGTTTAGCTGGTAGCTCTCTGGAGCCTCTCTTTTTCAGTGAAGTGGAACTGCACCTGCTTTCCATTGCAAATAACTACAAGAGCAAAGGCTCTTTGTTGTCAAATCCTTAAACCTGTTTTTTAGCTAAGTGTAGCACTGTCACTGTAACAGTAGCAATTCCTGTTGGTAATTTGCACCATTCAAATTGGTTTTCAGTAAATTTTCTTTTCTTATGAGAAAGCCAGATACTTGAGCAAAAACTTGAAGTGTCTCAACAGATCACCTTAAGGTGATACAGCTCTACCTAGAATTTGGACAGCACTACCTAGAGTTTGGCCTGAGAGCTGCCTTCTCACCATTTTGAGGTGGTCTGGTGTAGATTGGATGCATATGCATTAAGAAACACCTTTGGTTCACTGGATTGAGAATCATGGCCAAGGATACCTGTGCACTGAAATCATAGAATTATACAATAGTAGAAGTCAGAAGGGACCTCTAAAGATCATCTAGTCAAACCCTCTTGCTCAAGCAGGTTTGCTTACATCAGGTCACAGAGAAACGTGTCCAGGCGGGTTTTCCTGGGCAGTTTGGGCCAGGGCTCCATCACTCTTACAGTAAAGAAAGTTTACCTTGAGTGGAACATTTTGTGTTCCACCTTTTGTCCATTAGCCCTTGTCCTGTCACTGGACACTACAGAAAAAAAAAGCGTTCCCCCATCCTCTTGACCAACACCTTTCAAATACTTGCAAGTATTAATGAGGTTCCCTGCTGAGTGTCCTCTCTAGGCTAAACAGTCTCAGATCCCACAGCCTTTCCTCTCAAGTAAGATGTTCCAGTCCCCTGATCATCTTGGTTGCTCTGCACTGGATTCTCTCCAGAAGTTCCCTGTCCCTCTTGAGCTGGGGAGCCCAGAACTGGACACAGGACTCCAGATGAGGCCTCACCAGAGCAGAGTAGAGGGGGAGAAGAACCTCCCTCGACCTGCTGGTCACAGTCTTCTTGATGCATCACAGGATGCCATTGGCCTTCTTGGCCATGAGGGCACATTGCTGGCTCATGGTTAGTTTATTACCAACCAAGACTCCCAGCTCTCTCTCTGCAGAGCTGCTCCCCAGCAAGTCAACCCCCAGCCTGTACTGGTGCATGGGGCTGTTCCTTCCCAGATGCAGGACTCTGCACTTGTTGAACCTCATGAGGTTTCTCTCTGCCCAGCTCTCAAGCTGGTCAAGATCCCTCTGAATGGCAGCACAGCTTTCTGGTGAATCATCCAGTTCTCCCAGTTTGGTGTCATCAGTCAGCTCGCTGAGAGTACACTCTGTCCACTTATCCCAGTCATTAATGCATATGTTGAATCATATTGGACCCAGAACTGAGTCTCGTGGAACACCATTGGCCACAGGCCTCCATTTTGCCCTTGTTGAAGACTGGAGTGACCCTGGCTTTCGTCCAGTCCTCAGGCACCTCACCTGTCCTCTACAATCATTCGAGAATGACAGAGAATAGCTTAGCAATAACATCAGCCAGCTGCCTCAGCACTCGTAGGTGCAATAACACTGTAATCTGTATATTGTTGTTCATCCTTTATTACTTTGGACAGCAGAAATGGAAAAATGGTTGCCTTCTGACAGTCTTATACCAGCAATGGTATATTTAGCGAAGCTAGTGTACCAATAACTACTCAAGTGATTATTATAAAACTATTCTTAGTCTATAAATAAATAAATAATTAAAACCCTCAGCATCACTGCACCTGTAAGAATTGTTCCTCTAATCTACTGGTGGAAGACCTTGTTTCTTGAAAGCGAGCATATTATGTTTGGTCTGACAGGAAGCACTCAGCTTTCACTATACTGCTTCTCAATTAAGGAACTTCACTGGAAATTGCTAAGTCACTGGAATTTTTCTACAAAGAGTGCGAATCATGACATTACAGATTTAAAAAAAGATATTTAGTATTTGGCTTTTCTATATTTTTTGTAAAAAATACTGGAGACTGACAAAGATGAACGCAAGCTAGTAGGCTTCTGGTATCATCTCTCTATATTCAATCTGGTCATTGTACCCTTTTTACTTTGGATCCTTTTCATGCTTTAGGTGCTATTTATTAAGCTACATTAAAATTCTGAATACTAGGACTCTCCTTTTCTCCTCCATTTCATTCATATAATATCTGTATGTGTAAAATATTAGAACCCGTGTCTTTTGTTTGGATGTCAATACGCTTAAATAAGTTTCTTTCAGAAAATTCTAGGTGTACTTGCAGAGTAGATACTTTCAGTTTACCTCTTGAATACATGAACAATTTAATCATCACTTTTTTTCCCTCTTCCAACCTACTACATTTGCAGTTTTCTACGCTTGCACATCATGTTTTGCACATGATTTGCTTTGATTCAAATCCACTTTGACAAAGGACTTACGAGTTTAAATTCACCATCTCAAATGTACCCTATATATTGTCCAGCAGTTTTTAATTTTGCTTGGATGAGTAAGAATATGCTTTCTAATAAAACAAAGCAGCAATGAAATGAGTTGCAGAGCTCATCCATAATCATTATGTCTGCCACAAAAAGCCAAATGCCAGATTAACTTTTCTCCTCTATAAAAAGCTTTTTATTTTGGTTCTAAAAAAACTCCTACCTTGATATTATCTGATATATACCAACGGAGCAACACTGTCAGCAGCTGAAAGTGCACTCCTTCTAAAACTCAATCTAGTTTCATTAATAATGCAAGTGTATCTGAGAAAGCTGTTCCCAAACACTCTACGGGCTGCCACTGAATGCATGCCTGGAATGACTAAAGGTAGTAAATTTCAAGTAAGACAGAAAAAAAATAGTCCTTCCTTTCTGAAAGTTTTATCATTTATCCTTCTAACAAACAGATGAACACATACACTTTCTTAGAAATTTTAAAACAAAGATTATATCTTTATGTTCCAATGAAGTTGTATTATTCCACATTAAATCTTAAGAGATTTGATTTTTTTTTCTATTAGTAGATATACAGAAATGCCATCTGCTGAATTCAGGAGTTTGCAGTTACTCCTGTTACAGATAGTGTCTTCATAGTAGTGACCAAAGGGATTGCGTCTCAGCATTTATAACATCAAATATAAAAAAAAATAGACATTTTGATGAGCTAATAAAAGTTATTGAATGTGCATATATTACTATTACACTGTGGAGATGCTTTCTTATTTACACTACAGTTTAAATATTACTAGGTCTTCTCTATCCTCCTTTTACGTCACTACTGTCTAGATAAAATTTTCACACAAGTTTTGAATACTCTGTTGTTCTGGATGCCATTATAGACTAGTCACCTAGCAGTACAATTTTTTATCTGCTAAGGATCAAAGAAATATGGTTAGCTTTGGTAACTCATCTAACCATACTTCTAATAGAATTTATTTCACACTTTCAGTTTAACTACTGCTTAATTTGTGGCAGTCTTCCAAGTCAATTAACATTCAGAGGAATAAGAAAGCAACTAAGTACTAAACAAGTCCAATCTTGTAATTTGCAAGAGGTTTCCATGGTTTTAAATGATCTCTTTTTTAACATTGCTGAAATCTTGCTTTATATGCAACACATTTTATATTTCAAATGCATCACAAAAGAACCATTACAACAGCTGTAAAGTCTCACTTAGAGAATTGTTGAGAGGTGAAAAGTGCTGAAAAGTGAAATCTTAGAATATTTTCAAGCTGGGGACGTCGTTCTTCTTCTAGAGGATGCTAGTTAGCTCAAGGTTTTATCTTTATAATAACATGTTTCTCTGATTCTTCTTATTTACAAAATTAAGACAGCCATTTTATATGCCAAGGTAATTAAGTGTAACACAGTTACACGAGCTATGATTGTGAATTTACAAAATAGGTAATAAAAGAAGTCATAAACAGTCAAAACCTCCAATTCTGTAGCATAAATCTAGGCTTTTCATGCTTTTCTGTTCTATCTTGGTACCTCTCCTGCTTCTAAATTGTACAGAAAGAAATTTTTGCAGCTTAGTCACAGACAGTACAATGACAAAACATGGTAAAGCAGTTCTAACTTATATAGAGTTGGACAGACTGGCTACAGTTCCTTGATGTTTACTACGAACTATCCAATTGGCAGCAAATATAGCTTGAAATAATTTTTTGTTGAAAAAAAAGCCCTACAGATGAATCCTGCTCTTCATTAATCCACAGTCAAAAAAGCTGATACACCTCACCTTCCTCTTTAAAGATGCAAACACTATCTATGAGAGTACCTATCCTACAGTGATTCCATTCTCCTTCTTAAAGAGTATTTCCAAGATTTTAAATTGCATTCAGGTTTCATAAAGGAAATGTCCTTTCTCTTTGTCCCATTGAAAACAACAAAAACCTCTAAAACCAGATTTTGTGGTAGAATGTATTCATGCCAGTTTTAGACAGACAGATTCCCCTTATTTATATGAGAAAGAAGGCTAAGTCCATTGAAAATAACTAAAGCCTGTGTATTTTCACCAACAGCTTTTCTAAAACCCTCAGAAAAATTCGATAGCAGTGTGCAGAAGTACAACAAAGAAAGAAAGAAAACACCTATCCACCTGATTAATCCATGCAGCAATGCTACAGAACTTCATACTCAGTACTCAGCATGCTCTCAGAAATCTTAAATTAGCAGCTGGCACCACCTAGTTTTAAAAGAGAGAGTGGAGTAGAACACAAAAAAATATTCTCTTTTATATTTGCTCTTTGTTCAGAACAGATGTTACACTGTACTTGAGCTACAGTTGAGTGACCTAAGCACCTAGAATAGTGTGCACAGGAGAGACAAGAGGAACTATGCAAGAGTACTTGACAGCAGGAGGGACACGGCAGAAGTATGCCAGGCAAATTAAATAGGAGGGAAAAGGGTAGAAAAGCCCAACCCATTCCCAAAACACCCAGATGATGTCTTCAGTTCTGAGATAATCAGCTCATGGGGAGAAGCATGGTCACAAGATAGTCTTAATGGGGAATTCCCTAAGCATTTAGTTCCAAATGCCTGACTACAATATTATAAATTCACAAAGCAGACCAAAGGAAACAGTGTAGGCATTCTGATGTAGCAACACCATTTAAAATAGAACCTGTGTGATGTTTCTGGGGATTGATGTTTTCCGATTTGTAGCCAAACAATTTTATACATAATTGTTTTAAAAAATAAAGTTAAAAAAAAGCAAATAGGCTTTAGTCAAATTGCAAATTACTGTACTCTTAAGTGTTAATTAAGCCTACACATATCATAACTTTTGAGGCCTCTTCATGTGATGACTGATCGTGCATTTTACATATTCAGCTCAC
>WBNH01007544.1:0-12066 GCA_013401255.1 Urocolius indicus
TGATGCAAGATTTTAGCTGATCTGTGGCGTAAGAAGAAATAAAATAGCCCATAAACAGAGAGAGGCTGGAGGCAGAAATAATCAGCAAATGTGGGAGCATTTGCAGTACTTGCAGAACTCTGTACATGTTTACCCTCTCACTTCATATTTTTACTTCAAGCAGAATCATATCTTTTAACAAGTCAGAGGACTATGAGGTCTTGCTACACAAGTTGATTGATAGACATGTGAAGTCAATCAAAATCTAACATGATAAATCCACTGGAGTAATGGTGACTGTTCAGGGATTGAGAGAACAAGAGGAATATAAAAGTAAACAGTCTCTGGCCTGTATTCATGTTTTGTTGTGCTTATCACTGTAGGAGCTCTGATTGATTGCTAAGTGCTTCAGGTAAAGCCTCTGCTGTCAGGTCTGTTCCTAAAACAGGCGCTTGGGAACCACAGGGAAAAGTAAAGGAAGGCAGAAAAATGTCACTTAGGCTTTCGTCCATAGAGAAGCACTCAGAAGAGGAAATATAGACTAAATCAGGCCTTAAATAATCAGGCAGTAACACTCTTCTTAAAATAGCCCAGAAAAGGATTCTCAGGAGTGATAATTTTCTCTTAACCCCAGTGAGTCAAGTTTGTGTGAATATCAAGGCAATCGATTTTAAAAAGTACTCTGCCATACCCTTGCTCCCATCACTCTCAAACTGGCAGCTCAGTTTCAGCACAAGGAGCAGTTTCTCCAGGACTTTGGCTACAGATTACAACCAGAGATTTTGACAGAACAAGGTAACACCAGCACTTTAAGTAGCTCTAGTTGAAGTATCTGCACACCTTAGAAGGTATCCATTGAAGACATACTGGGATAAGAATACTTCTCAGTGAAATGGAGATCTGGTAGCTGACTGGCATCTGATGTGATGATGGTGATCTCAGAACTACTTGCCTGGTTAATGGTGGAAGTAATAAAATCAACTATTTAGAAACTAACCCGTCTCTAGGATTCATATCATCATACTGGCACAGGCTGCCCAGGGAGGCTATGGAGTCTCCTTCCCTGGAGATTTTCAAGAGCCTCCTGGATATGTTCCTGTATGACTCGATCTGAGTGAACTTGCTTTGGCAGAGGAGTTGGACTAGATGATCTCTAAAGGTCCCTTCAAACCTTCTGTGATTCTGTGATTATCTCTACTATTGGCATAAGAGACACAGATCTTTCTACTACTGCAAGTCAAACATTCTCTTCTACCTCTGCCTCCAATCCTGGCATGGCAGGCAGCTGAACAAAGCAGTGAGTGATGCTGAGAAGATAAGTCTATTTTGTTTTACAAAGTCACACACTTTCAGACAGTATTTCAAGCTCTCTGTTGAAGTTGCTCAATAACGTGCTCAGATAGCAGAACTGAGAATTATAAATCTAGCACTGAGCAACACAGTCAGTACAGAAATATATAAATGAATTGGTCTTTGTTTGTCCTGAAGCACAAGCAGAGCTGGCATGCACTTGCATTATGGAAGGAGGAAGTTGTGCCTTTTAATTGTAAAAAATTAAGACCTCTCAAACATCTCTTCCAATTTCTGAAACATGGGGAGAAATGAGGAAAAAAAGTATGGAATACAGCAGAGGAAAGGCCTAAAGAAGGGGAGAAATACATGCACAAAGTTTCAACAGCATTTGTAACAGACCTTGATAGCACTGACCAGTGATCTCTCAGTCCTGGAGCAATAAGGCGATGAGAGCCCAGGAGAAGGATGCTTGCAGCTCATGCTAGAAATGGCAACCCCAGGGTCCATTACACTGACACAAGGCTCTGCTCTGAGCAGAGGACAAGAGAGGAGGATCCAATTCTGACAGTGCCACAGAAGGAGAGGATAAGCTGCTTCTCCTTTGATGGATGTAGTCACACGTAGTGTTTCTGAGGAAAACCACAGTTGATGTGCGTCTGGTTGTCAGCTCTACATGAAGACACCAATGGGAATATAAAAATATATATAGGCTGGATGCTTAGACAAATCTCTTAGTGCTAGATTGGCCCTACATAGCCATAAAGCAGTGAAGTAGGGTTGATGAGCTTACACATATTTTGTGGTAAGATGTTTTAAAAATTGGGAATTTCAGTTTCTCAGGCTGTAAATGCAGCAATAAAAAAAAAGGGTGAGAGAAGTGGAAATATGTCCTGGAACAAGAACAAACCACACTTTTAACTTGGTTTTCACTGGAGCAAAGATATCTTCTGAAACCTCTCAAACAGTATTTTTATGTTCTCTAATAGAGAAAACTTTTGCTGTGTTTTTGCAGAACAACACGTTGTGTATCTGCTGCCAAGTAAGGCATAGAGAGCCCTATTGGGGCTAGTTTAAATGGCTGACTTGTAAAGATGCTATGTTGTGTTTGTTGCAGCCGACAGAAGCTTAGAAATATGTCAGTCTATATCCTTGCAAAACAGACTGGGAAAAAAGTAATACTCATTGTTAATTTTTAAATGTCTTATTTCGCCATTCTGAAAATATATATTGACACCTATAATGCAGTTTGTAGTCTGACACAGAGCACAGGCAGGTTACAGATGGCAATAAAGGGAACAATCTTACACTGCCTGTGCAGAAAGCACCGGTGGAGAGCATCTCAAGAGATCATTTCCAGTCCAGCACTGTAATGAAAGAGGATGAAACGTGTGTAAAACATCAATGAATGGTCTGGCCTCATAACAGCAGAGGGGCTGGAGATAATGTCAGTTCCCAGTAGACCACAGCTAAACGCTCAGTGTCTGTTTTAATTGCAGCTTCTTATCTGGTAGACCTCTGCCTATCACTGCTGGGCAGCATTCAGGAAAGGTGTCCACATTCTCTCTCGTCTTGCACTTGCAGCTTCCAGTGTGAAGCAGTAAATCCCACCCTGATTTTCCTACATTTGTGTAAGTGATGGTTCAAAGTGGTAGAAACTGGATTCACTGACACGGTGTGAGGAGTGAAATGTCTGAAAAGGTGGTGTGTTCTGCATGCACCAGTGTTCCAGTCCACCTTCAGACACCAATAGCAATGGCTCTGCCATGCCTCCATCCACATCAGTGGGAGAAAAGTCACTAAACAGCACGAGGCATTGGCTGCAATTGTGCCTGGTTTCTGTGCTGGACATGAAGTCAAATAACAAAAGGGAGATGAGACGTGTCAAGGTTCCAAAGAAACACAAGGAAAAACTTCTTCACTGTGAGGATGAGGGAGCACTGGAACAGGCTGCCCATATGGGTTATGGAGTTTCCTTCTCTAGAGACATTCAAAACCTACTGGGATGAGTTCCTGTGTGACCTACTCTAGGTGGCCCTACTCTGGCAGGGGGTTTGGACTAGGTGATCTGTTGAGGCCTCTTCCAACCCTTAAGATTCTGTGATTCTGTGACATACTGGAAGACATTATTTGTAAGGACTCTAACTTAAAGTTTTTCTTGTGTTTGCACATGATTTTGAAGGAAGTTCCTGACTAGCAGAATAGATTCTCTTGCCCTGAAAAATTGACAAGGATGGTATTTCACTAGAAAACAAAATTATTTCCTTCTAGGCTGCCTGAAGGCTAAGAAATTAGCATTTGCATCATTTGCAGCTGGGAAAGTATTTATAGTATGATTAAATTCTCTGCTCTACCAGAGCCAAAATATGAATTCACACAGACTTGTTTTACATCATTGGACAAGTGGGTAGCAATTAAATGGATCATTCAACAACTGCAGTTTCTTTGGCAGGTGGTACATGTACTTGTGCTGTTTGGAGTGAGGTTCTCAAAGTCACTTTGGAGACTTTCACTAGAAAATGACCAGCCCATTTCATGGGACTGTCACTCTTTGTCCTGTGAGTACCTTGTACTCAGATACTTCTTTTTCTGTTTCTAAAATGAACAAATTCCTATACTGATGGAGGTACATCTACTCTAGGAGGAGAAGAACTGAATGGACTGAAAGGACCTTCTCCAGTAACACTAGCGTCATGAAGCTAATCCTCGGTAGAGGTATGTTACAGCAAACAAATATACAGCAGATGTTAAATGTTTATGCTAACAGTAAAAATAAAGGAAACATAAAGAAATTATATTTTTTTGTAATTTTGTACATAGATGCATACCTTCATTGTAGGATCAAAACATTCCACAGTTCTGCCTGTGTTCTTTGACCTAAAAGGGAGCTCAGTTAGTGACATGGTACGGACAAGATTCCAACTTCTTTGTTGGCCTCAAGAGACATTTAGCCAAGGCAAGTGTGCAGAAGGATGTAAAGGATGTAAAGGAACACCAATTATTCCTTCCTTCCTTGCCATTGTAGAAAGAGCTTTCCTGTAGACAAGAACTGCTATAGAAATCAGCTTGTTTCATTAGGTCTGTTCAGAACATGTGCAGTTTGTATCTTATCCTCAGACCAACTAGGTTTACAATAACTGATGTACGCTTAAACCATTTTTAGGGTAGATGTACACTTATGACTAGGCTGCATTCTTCCAGAAGTGCACACCGGTTGACAGCAGGTCTGTTTTACTTTTCCTTAAAAAACCCAAAGAGTAGGTTACACTGAAAGGTCTCAGACTTCCGTACTGCTAATCCCTCTCATCTTCAAAATAAAAAACTCCTAGAATATGTAGATGCATGTAGTCCACTGAAAAGATGAGCTTAAACTCACATGAACCAAATGAGATGTTCTACTTGATAGTTCAGGTATCAATATCTACAAAAGGTGAGATGCTTGTACCATATAACACCCTGCAGATTAGGTTAACTTCTATCTGAAGTGCCCTGGACCCTTCTGGGGAGATACAACAGCATCTTTGTTCTTTCCCTTCCCAGTGACAATAGTTATGAATTACCAAGAGGAGAAAAGATTTCTAAACTTCTTTTGCTACCAATCAATTTTGAACCAACCTCAGAATAATTTTAACAGTCCTGGATCCACTCATATAGGACTCGATCTAGTCACAAACCCAAATCCTATGGAGATAAATTGTCTTGAAATTTGGAAGCATTAGATAGGAGCTTGAAGCAATCTCTTCTCAAGCTCTCTCTTCTTCCTTATTATAGCTAAATAAATGTGTACTGAGCATTTTCATTCACTTGTTTACTATTACTTTTTACTATGTGACATTCTTTTGGCTGAGAATGAAAAAGAAGAGGCAAACTGGTAATGTTTCTATGCCAATCTGCACATTTTATTGCCTCTTCTAGATAAACAAAATGAGGATCTATTTGCCTGATTGTGATTCACGTAAGTATTACAACTTAACAAAACCACAAAAGCCACATAGTTGTAAATCATCTACCAATATTATTGAAAATTGGATATAATTAAACCAATTGGCTGATAATGAAGAGCTGATTGCGGGGTACTCACATTGTACAGCTATTCTCACTGGAGAATATACACAATCCAAGCCTCCATTTTTGTTCAGCCTGGGGAACTGGTTTAGTTTACAAAACATACACATTCTTGTCTCATGAACCAGAATACTTTTTCAGAGACTTTTTAAGTAACAAACTCTGTCCTATCACCTTTCAGCCACTTTTGTCTGCTAAAGTATCACTAAGGTTACTATGGCTGTGTAAGGCAACAAACGAGGTTTTGAACATACAAGATCTCCTTCAGGTCTGAAAATGATTACGAAAGGGCTTAATGTGAGTGGAAGGGAAATTTGCAATAAAGGGTGTGCTTCATTTTCCTGGGAAGGGCTCAGTTAATGAAAACTGAAAGGTAAAATCTTCTAAAAGGGAAAAAGGATTTTTTTTTTTCAAGTTCCAGAAAGAATTATAGCTATGGAAGTGAGTGTGGTAAATTATATTAATATCTTATCACATTTAATGAAATTAGAAGTGCTGTGAGAGGATTAATAAATGCAAAACTGCAGCAACCCTGATCACTGCTCTTGCTGACAGCCTTAGCAGATATGGGAAATGAATCATTGTCCTCTAAGTCCTTGCAGAAATGCTTCAGGGGCCTGCTTAATGCTTAATGCTACTGTGGCCCGGTCAAGATAAATAAGCACTAATTTCACTGCAATAAAAATTTGTCTTTAATTTGAGGAATGAAAAGAAGCAGTGAGCAAAGGAAAAGCTACCACCCAAAGAAAAGCTCTTCAGTTAAGACATCGTTAAAGAAAGCCAATCAGCAAACACATGTTGATAAAACAAGACAAATGCAACAAACACTAATCAATACAATTTTTTTCTCTACACAGATCTCTGGAAGAGCTAATTAAACAAGAGATAAAACTGCAGTCGTGGGGCAGTTTGAGCAGAAGCCCATTACTGCTCATTCGACAATCATTTAATGTTTCTCTCAAGAAAGAGGATATCCCAGCAATTTTGAAAAAGCTAGACCCTTTTTGAAAGCTAAATTAGGGCAAACTAAGCTAAAAGCTAGATAAGGATGAATGAATTGCATTGCATTCTCTCTTCCTAGCACCTGCCACCGCTACACAACAGTGAACACCTGCCTCAACTTTGCCAAAAGAGCAATGTCATTTACACAGTACATGCTCCAGTGACTACTTTTTAATCCCATATACCTGTTAAAATTATATCATACAGCAGCACTAGACATTGCAATACTGAACAGACATTGATGACATGCTTCTATAACACGTGATATAGTTTTGGGAAAAAGTTATATTAACATCTATTTCTTCAGCTTAATATGAATATCTGAAATGAAAGATGTTAACTGTTGAAAGTGGAGGAAATATCTGAATGGTAAGTGTGAAAATGGAAGGAAAAATGGATCAGGAACTGCCGATGGGTGGAAAGTGAGATGGATTGGCCTCTGAGAATTTTATAAGGAGTAACAAACGTGAAAGATAAGTGATTGAAAGGGGAGCAACCTAAGCCAAACTACCTCTTATTTGACTCTCAGTAGAAACTTACTTGTGGGTGATGAGGGAGCTGGTGGAAGTCATTGCTAAACCACTCTCCATCATGTTCCGTAACTCATGGAGAACAGGAGAGGTGCCTGAGGACTGGAGGAGAGCAAATGTCACTCCAGCCATCAAAAAGGGCAAGAGGGAGGAGCCAGGTAATTACAGACGTGTCAGCCTCACCTCCCTCCCTGGAAAGGTGATGAAATAACTTATCCTGGGTGCTGTCTCCACGCATTTAAAGAGATTCCTTAGGAGGAGTCAACATGGCTTTACCAAGGGGAAGTCATGTTTGACCAACTTGACAGCCTTTAATGAAGATATAATCAGGTGGATCAATGGTGGTAGTGCAGTGAATGTAGTTTATTTGGATTTCAGTAAAGCATTTGACACTGTCTCCCACAGCATCCTCACAGCAAAACTGAGAAGGTTTGGACTGGATGACCAGGTAGTGAAGTGGATTGTTAATTGGTTGAAGGGAAGAAGGCAGAGAGTTGTGGTCAATGGGGCAGAGTCTAGTTGGAGGCCTGTGTCTAGTGAAGTCCCTCAGGGGTTGGTGCTGGGACCTGTGCTGTTCAATATCTTCCTTAAAAACCTTGATGAGGGAGCAGAGGGCACTGTCAGCAAGTTTGCCGATAATACTAAACTGAGGGGAGTGGCTGACACACCAGAAGGCTGTGCTGCCATTCAGTGAGACCTGGACAGGCTGGAGAGCTGGATGGGGAGAAATCTGATGAAATTCAACAAGGGCAAATGTAGAGTCTTGCATCTGGGAAAGAATAACCACATGTACCAGTACGGGTTGGGGAATGAACTGTTAGAAAGCAGTGTGGGGAAAAGGGACCTGGGGATCTTCGTGGACAGCAGGACGGTCATGAGCCAGCAGTGTGCCCTCGAGATCAAGAAGGCCAAAGGCATCCTGAGGTGTATTAGAAGGGCTGTAGGCAGTAGGTCAAGAGAGGTTCTCCTCCCCCTCTACTCTGCCCTTGTGAGACCACACCTGACATATTGTGTCCAGTTCTGGGCCCCTCAATTCCAGAAGGACAGGGAGCTGCTGGAAAGAGTTCAAGCGCAGGGCCACCAAGATGATATAGTGGAGCATCTCCCTTATGATGCTCTTTAGCTTGTAGAAGGGGAGACTGAGGGGTGACCTCATTAACATGTACAAATATGTAAAGAGTGGGTGTCAGGAGGATGGAGCCAGGCTGTTCTCAATGGTGTCCAAAGATAGGACAAGGGGCAATGGGTATAAGCTGGAACAACATGATCATGTCTGTTTTCTGAAGCCAGGAACCTCTGTCCACCAACAACCACTCACAGACAGCCCTGACAGTGTGCATCTCAGCCAGTGTGGGCTGGTAAAGCTCTAAGCTGTTATAACTCCAGCATCAAACCCATTCCAAAGCCATTTAATATTGCTGATGATACTAAAACATTGTACAAAATCTGCTAATCTTTCACTTGGAGCTGACACATGCTGAATTGAGCAGCTGTAATCTTGACATTCTGAGTGTATGCAGTGTCACGTTCTTTGTGATACTGAGTGTATTCTAATCATATTGGATTGAACACAAAGAATTTTTAAAAAGTAAAAGCAGTTTATCAATGAAATTCAGAAACAGGGACCTACAAAATATCCTTTTTATAACTGGCTCATGGAGTTCTTTTCTTAGAAACAGGAGTCAGCACAGGCTGAGTCCTCTAGACACAGAGTTTCTGGGGCACCACTGCTTTGTCTTGTGCACCAGGAACCAAGTTGTGCTACCTGTATTTTGCACATCATATCTTCTAGATGTCTGCCTGTTAGAGGTCAAGATTCTTATCAAGTTCACAAGCTTAGTGTTCCTAAGGGAACTCTCTTGGGAGTTGTTGAGTACCTAAGTGGCTAGTGGCACTAACTGAGTGCCAGAGGTGCAAAACTCACAGAGAGTCCTGAGGGCTGGCGAGCAACAAAACCTTTGAGGGGAGGTTTTTATGCCGTGTCTTGATGCTCAGGAGGCTAGGTGGATGTGACCACTGGGGATGCCATTGCATCTTTAGTTTCCACGCAGGAGATAAGTAATAAGTAATATCAGTATCTAAAACCAAGTGATGCATTTCATTAGATGAAAAATACCCAGGATAGGTGTCTGTGCTGTAGTGGATAAGCCACTTGAAAAAATGTTATAAGCAACTTAAGGGCTATAGATGGCCATGGTTACTTTTTCCATTCTGCTAAACTCTCCTAAATTTGATGTCAGTGGTTTTTATTGCTGCTGAGGGCAATATTGGGAGTGAGAAATGTTATCTGTATTAAATCCTTCCCCACTGGTAAAATGTTTTGCTACATAAATATGGCCCTCAGGTGCATAAATCTCATGTTTTGTCCCACAGAGCCCAGTTTTCACTGCTGCTGTGCCCTGTGGCAGCTCCTGCTATGCCCAGCCAGGCCGGGGCCACTGTGGGAGATGTTGGCAGGCCAGTGGCAGGAGACAGGTGCACAAGGCAGTGCAGGACAGGCAACTCTCTGTGGAGAGAAAAACCAGCACAGGCTAATAATTCCCTTCCTCTCTCAGCCACGATCAGTGTGTCGGTCATTAAAACTACCCTTTGCCTGCAGGCTGCAGGGACAATCCAGCCACAGCAGTGACAGAGAAGGCGATCGAAGTCAACGGTTCCGTTCATCAGTTTTATGTCCAACAAGGGAGAAGATTGAATTGCACAGTCTGCTGCTGCTCTGAGGAACTGCTCAATTTCCTAGATCCCTGTTATTAATTATCTGGTGGTCACGTTCAGATGGTGCACTAAATTCATTTCCAAGGAGCATGAAGAATTTCAAAGACTTGAGCACAGTGCTTTTTGATTCTTCCCAACTGAATGTGCCTTCAATTCCTGAACCTGTGTAAAATATCCTAAAACATGGTGTTCTAAAGCACTGAGAGAGATTTGGTGTAAAGTGTTTTGAAGTGCTTAAGGAAATAATGCTATTGCATTTTTAAGGTCCTGCTGTGGTAGGACTCTTTTGCTATCCCAGCTGCTTTCCAGCACCATGTTCAAACCCACTCCATTTGTTTCTACATCTCTGTCAAAAAGTGAAAGTTTCTTTATTATCCTATTAAATTAAACATTTAATTTCAAGTACAGTTCTATATGTGCTGAGTTGGTTTATTTCCTTGTGTGACAAAAAAAGAAACACAGTCTTCCATCTCGGTAGAGAGATTTTAAAATTTGTTTGAAGAGTGCAAATATGGCAAAGGTTTCTTTATCCTGGAGAGACCTGAAGCACCTGCTGATGATAGAATCTGAAAAGTATACAAAATACAATATACAGAGGACTGGCCTACACATTGGGTATGAACTGAAACGTTAGGACACTTGGAGAAATTGAACAAAAAAATATGTTTTCATTTTTCATCATTCATTATGATATTAAGCAAGGTTAAATTGCTTGACTCATAAGCATGATGCACTGCTTTGTAGACCTAATGAGTGCATTCCAAAAGTAGATAACTTGTAATTTTCATGATTAAGGACAACCAATAATTATATTGATTATTGAAAGCCATCCAGTAAATCTACTGCTCTGATGTTTTCTGCCTCAAGTCCATAATTGTAAAATAGAAGATTCCATATGTCCTTCTTAGAATAGCAAATATGGCTGAATACTGTAAAAACAATGTTTTCTCTTTCAAACCCTAGAGCCTTTCCAGTTTTGCCATAAATGTTGTTTTTACTTACGTTGGAAATGTTCTCTGTTAAGTGGGTTATATCCAGGATATTACTGGTATTTTTTATGGAATTAGGTGTCAATAAGAAGTACTTAAATATCACATATCGTGATTGATCAATGTGGGGGAAAGTAAGGAGACTGATTCTATGCTGCAGAGAGGACCATCAACACAATCACCTGAGGCAATCAAATGACAGGAGCATTCAGATTCTCTGTAAATGTGGTTCTATCCTTCTATGCCACTGGAAGGTGTCTGGAGATGTTCCAGCGTGGAGAGATACTCCTCTCTACCAGTTCACATATGAAACTTGGAGTTCACCTCAGCTAAGCACATCAAGGAAACCTGTGGAGCTGTCACTGTGCACAGAACTTTGTGATGATTTTTCCCAGAGGTGTAGACATAGCCCCCATCTACCTACAGAAAGGGCCAAATGGCTTTTGCTCCTTCCAAACCCATGTGGTGGGTTAAGAGCACAGGTACAACTTCTTGCTCTGACACTGATGTGCTAGGCTGGTCTCAGACAACTCATTGGTACATGGATCACTGTCTGAGAACAGAGACACAGCAAGTGCACATGTATGCACAGAGTCACCCGAGTGGCATTACACAGCTTCCTGTTAGAGCTGCTGCATCATACTTTTGAGCTGTGTAGGGCCTAGAAAGCAATCTTCCAATCATTGTTACTGTTATGTTTTACTGTTTTATCTCTATGAGAGCTCGGAAATTGCTGTGACTTCAGTTCATGTCACACTGAAATGTGCCACTTTAGTCATTGTTACAGATTTGTCATAGCACTTACTTTCACCTTCCCCCTCTGCCCCCCAAATTGTTTGAGACTTTTAGCATGAAATAAAGTTTAAAAAGTGCCCCAAAGTCAGTATTCGTTGCATTTAAAGGCCCAAAGTAGAAAAAAGAGAAACTTGTTTCCTTGCTCCTTTCCTTGTCCTTCAGCATCTCAGTTACTTTATGTACTTTGGATATTGTAGAAGAGAAGCATCAAATTGGTGCACCCTTTACAGTCATTACTCAAATGCAATGTCATATAGGTAATTTGGTGCATTGATTGCTACCTGGACCATGGCTAGAAAGCTTAGCAGGGACTGCAAAGTGTGACCAACTCAGAGGATACAAACTCAGCAGGTCATCCTACCTCAAATGTCCTGCTGTTTCAGCTGGATAGTACTTGAAATCATTGATATAAAGCTAGCTAGGATGTGTTTGAGCAGTTTTTCAGGCATGGAAAATAAACCATGTAAACCATGACTGGCTGGCTGCTGATTATGTGAATCGGCTGGCCTGAGTTGTCTGAGGAGTAATTCTCACCCAGTATAATTTCTCCTTCCCAGGATAAAAAAATCTTTTAGAGAAACTTTTGTTTTCTCACAAAGACTGTTACAAAAATGGCAGTGTTGATCTACCTCACCAGCTGGCACCTCAGCTGTTTGCTGGACAGTCCCATGACTTTCTTGTGCTCTGTCACTGCTGTGGTA
>WBNH01007545.1:0-33471 GCA_013401255.1 Urocolius indicus
CACACTGCTCACATAGCTGCAGCCCACACACCCTCACACACCTCACACTGCTGCAGCACATTCACACTGCTGCAGCACATTCACACTGCTGCAGCACATTCACACTGCTGCAGCACATTCACACTGCTGCAGCACATTCACACTGCTGCAGCACATTCACACTGCTGCAGCACATTCACACTGCTGCAGCACATTCACACTGCTGCAGCACATTCACACTGCTGCAGCACATTCACACTGCTGCAGCACATTCACACTGCTGCAGCACATTCACACTGCTGCAGCACATTCACACTGCTGCAGCACATTCACACTGCTGCAGCACATTCACACTGCTGCAGCACATTCACACTGCTGCAGCACATTCACACTGCTGCAGCACATTCACACTGCTGCAGCACATTCACACTGCTGCAGCACATTCACACTGCTGCAGCACATTCACACTGCTGCAGCACATTCACACTGCTGCAGCACATTCACACTGCTGCAGCACATTCACACTGCTGCAGCACATTCACACTGCTGCAGCACATTCACACTGCTGCAGCACATTCACACTGCTGCAGCACATTCACACTGCTGCAGCACATTCACACTGCTGCAGCACATTCACACTGCTGCAGCACATTCACACTGCTGCAGCACATTCACACTGCTGCAGCACATTCACACTGCTGCAGCACATTCACACTGCTGCAGCACATTCACACTGCTGCAGCACATTCACACTGCTGCAGCACATTCACACTGCTGCAGCACATTCACACTGCTGCAGCACATTCACACTGCTGCAGCACATTCACACTGCTGCAGCACATTCACACTGCTGCAGCACATTCACACTGCTGCAGCACATTCACACTGCTGCAGCACATTCACACTGCTGCAGCACATTCACACTGCTGCAGCACATTCACACTGCTGCAGCACATTCACACTGCTGCAGCACATTCACACTGCTGCAGCACATTCACACTGCTGCAGCACATTCACACTGCTGCAGCACATTCACACTGCTGCAGCACATTCACACTGCTGCAGCACATTCACACTGCTGCAGCACATTCACACTGCTGCAGCACATTCACACTGCTGCAGCACATTCACACTGCTGCAGCACATTCACACTGCTGCAGCACATTCACACTGCTGCAGCACATTCACACTGCTGCAGCACATTCACACTGCTGCAGCACATTCACACTGCTGCAGCACATTCACACTGCTGCAGCACATTCACACTGCTGCAGCACATTCACACTGCTGCAGCACATTCACACTGCTGCAGCACATTCACACTGCTGCAGCACATTCACACTGCTGCAGCACATTCACACTGCTGCAGCACATTCACACTGCTGCAGCACATTCACACTGCTGCAGCACATTCACACTGCTGCAGCACATTCACACTGCTGCAGCACACTCACACAGCTGCAGCACACTCGCACTGCTCAGACACCTCACATGGCTGCAGCACACACACCCTCAGCCATCCCAAGGCACACATGAGCCTCGCAGCAACATCAGCCCAGTCCCAAGCCCAGGTTCACGCACTCTGCCTGGCAGTTACGCGATTTCTGCTTCAGCATTGCTTGCATCAGCTGATGCTCCAGCAATGGAGGCGGATCTTAGAGCTCAAAAGGACTGACCAATGGTCTCCTCGAAGTTCAAAAGGTAGAGAGCAGTTTTCATAGTGCCAGTGGTCATTATCATCACTTTATGTCAATAAATACACTCGCAGTCAGCCCACTCTAAATACACAGTGTCACGGGATTACATCCTCCCAGAGGAGGAGATGTAATCATCTGGCTATAAATCCTCCTCTCGTGCAGAACATCACAGCTCGCGTGTTTTCCTTTGCTCTGTATCTGATGGGAAGGCAGAGGAAAGGCATGTATGTTTTTAAAACTGACATTTCTATACTGTTTATTTCAATAAAAAGATCTTCACCGTCCTAGTCTGCACAAAGCAAATGAGCTCAGTACAGGTGGTGCTGCATCCCACCAAGAAGACGTTACTGCCATGCACAAAGAGGTGATGGCTCAGCTTCTGAAACGCAGGCACTCGAGAGAGCCATCCTCCTGCCCCCTCCCTGCAATGGCACATTCAACCTGGTGTGTTCACAACGACAGCGTCACTCTGTGTGTACAGTCTGCATGAAAACCTTGCCCACTCAATCACAACAAAAGCAAGAGGCTGTAAGATGCTGGAAGAGTTCTCTAGAATGGCTACTGCACCAGGCAGGTGAAGCCCAAGACTAAAAACGTTAGCCATATGTCACGAGGCAGAGGACTGGAGAGGTAACAGAGAGCATTATTTTGCCATTACCTTCGACCTTCATACACCCACACCTCAGGTACGAGGTGCAGCTCTGGTAACTGCACCCCCAAAAAGCATGCAGAACTATTAAAAGTTACAGGAAAGAGATGATGAAATGGCCACTGTTGGAATACTGGGTGAGGGAGGCCCATTTTGGTCTGACCCAGCAGCGTGCTACTGCTGTGTTTAATGCTCTGTTAGTCCCAAACCAAGATGCTATTTATGCTTCTGTCAGCACTTATAAGCACACTTACTTAAAGAAACAGACAAAACCAGGCCTTTAAGGTGTGGTATCTTTTCACCAGCTGTTAGATCATCTGTGTTACACAGAACCTTGTGGTTAGTAAAACACAGTCGAGACAAGCACTCACCAATCTGTTTTCATCAAACACCTCGAAGAGGAGACGATGGTTGGTTGGGTTCACCTGTGAGAAAGTGCAAACAATGTCACTTTAGGTTCATCAGCTTTGATGGTCACAATACCTGGGAATGAGTTCAAACAGCGTTTAAACCGAAGCAAACGGGTTCTGTGCAAATCTTCAGTATGACTTAAACTGGAGCTCTACAGCACTTTGCTTCTATATCCTGATGCAACGAGAAACAGCCCAGCAGCTGACATTAAAAGCTCTCATTAACTGTGTTCGAGGCCAGGCAGTTACTGCATTTCTGTCTCTACAGATAGCCCTGAGGAGGAAAGGCACAGCTACTGCAATTACCAGCCTGCATCCAGCCACACCACACAGCCAAGAGACTCTGGGGAGGGCATCCCTGGGCTCTTTGTCTCATGTCAGCCCCGAAAGCTGCTGCAGCCAGGAAAGGCTGCCTCAAGCACACCTGCAAAGCTAACCTGGTCTTAGGAAAGGTGGCCTGGCTGAAGTGAGCAGCTCTGTAGTTTAGAAACACGTCCCAGACTATCAGGGCTCTGAGACTTTTTTCATTCCACGGCTTTTGCAGCTCTAAAGATCAACTTAACTGCAGGAAGCAAAAGCTCCTGAAAGAAACACAGTAAATCATCTCTATTTCAGACTGTCTCTCCGCTTCCAGCCCTTTTTATCACACATGCCTGTTAGGAAAACCTAACAGAACTCTCTCCAGCACTTTGGAAAGGAAAAACCAAGCAAACAATAACTCTGTTCAGCACGACAAACCGGCCACTACCGAACAAGAAAAAAAGTTGTACAGAATGTGGTTCACTTGGTGTACAGCTTTAGAAAACCCTCATGAGCCAGGTCACGATGTCTCGCTTCTCCATGAAAATCTAGAGAAGACATGTTGCAGCTGGCTGATAATTCTGTGAGGGGAGTTTTGAGAAAACCAGAGAGGCGGGACACACAGAACAGGGTTGGCATTACTTTGTGTATTCACAGGTTTCTGGGAATGATTTCTGTCCTTTAAAGCAACACAGACTGTGGCAGTTTTGAGTTCTGTCTCTTCCTGAGCTACCTTCAATAACATCAGCTACAACTGTAAGCACAAATACACGTGACAAGCTCATTTCATGGAATCATAGAATGGGAGGGGTTGGAAGGAACCTTTAGAGGTGATGCAGTCCAACCCCCTGCTAAAGCAGGTCCCACTGAGGTCAAGTCACAATGCTAAGTAAAGCTTAACCCTAAGTAAACATGTTCCACTTCAAAAGACATTAATTTGTTCCTTAATGTCTGTCCTTCAACTCAACGTGTTTGAGGCCATTATCCGTATGGATGGGCTTATGTAGGTGAGGTCACCCATTTCTGAATCACACATGCAGCTGAGATCAGATTTGGAAGGGCCAGAAACATCTTCCCATAGGGAAAGAGTCTAAACCTTTCCTTTCCTCCCTTTCCTGCACAATGCCCACGATGTTAATCTCCATGTGCCACTTGTCCTCTAAGCTGAAGGCAAAGGCACGTGAGCACCTCAGCATACACTGCTCTATCACTAGGAATTCTCCACCCAAGCTCCTCTGCATTCTCCAGTGATTCTACAGCAGAGCCACACATCAAAAGCCTTAGGCCCAGCCACGATCTAGTGTCACGACATTCCCACAGGCTTTGCGTAACTTCAGACCGTGCTCAGTCCCTGTTTTCCTCTCTGAGTACATTGTAAACCCCAAAATACTTCAGTAGATAAAGATGGTTTTAGACATGTATTACCCAGATGCAAAACCTAGGAAAAAAACCTATTTGGTGCCCATCTGAAAACAACAACACTGCTCAAACAATGAGAAACCTGTGTCACAGCAGCTCTGTTGGTGGGAATTGTCTAGCTAAAAGATCCTAAAAGTGAGTGAATCAAGTTGCCAAGACCTCATAAGCAACATTCAATACAATACCTGTTCTCAGCAATCACCAGTGATTTCTCTTCTCAGGCAGCTGTTCAAGAACAGACTTTTAAATCCACTGAAACCCTACCTAGGCTTCTGTTGTGAAAGCTGCAGTTGCACTAAAATCACGCCATCGGTCTTTGGAAGGGTATCTTCAACAACCAGATAACAACACTGCTGTTGTCTTTCTCATTTCTGTCCTGTTGGTTTCAATAAGCACTATTTTAACCCCTTCTTTACCGTTTCCAAACAGTTAAAATTCTCTTTTTCTGCTTAAAAATCAATCATTTCAGCTATAACCTGGCTTTCACTTTAAGCGTGAAAGACGCTACCAAAAAAAAGCCCCATAGAATCATGGACTCACAGAATGGTGGGGTCTGGAGGGGACCTTTAGAGACCATCCAGTCCAACCCCCCTGCAGAAGCAGATCCACCATACTTTGACATAAAGGCCAAGGGAAATAACTTTTTCTTTCTTCTCTGCATTTGTATTTCATTATTTATTGCTACAGCTTAAATTCCACAGAGCTCTTGGATGTAACCGATTATTTGCCACTGCACAAATGTCTTCAAACCACAGCAAACGTGCTCGGCCGAAAGTGCATTTTCAACTCAAAGGAGTTTCCGTATCAGAGGAAATAACTCGAAACTGAACTGCAGATTAAACCAGAAACTGTGCAAGGGTTTACGTCTCATTCACCTTACGCCGCTCTCTGATGGTCACTCCGAGGCTACAGATACCGGACAAGCACTGGTTAATGTCAACATATGAACATCAAATACAAGACCAGCTTCTGCCCACCCTGTTAAGTCACCACGTCAGTCATTGTTATTCATGTGACACTGATGATTGTAAGTAAAGGGAGACTTACCCTAAAGTAAAATTCTTCGTTCCATTTTGGGTTCAGTGTCTGTAAAAGAAAGAAACACCTTTATGTACCACAGCTGCTTTAGGCTGGCCACTTCGCAGCCATCAGGACGTGCACGATAGCTGCAATTTCTTAGGGGAGAAAAAAGGCAGGAGAAAAGCACATCATTAAAAAAAAAAAAACCTGAAATAAAAATATTGCCACTGAATTGTTTAGAGATTCTCTACTGAGCAAGCCAAGTGTGGGAGGGTATTTGAGTCAGATGAGCCTAAATTAGATGTTAAATATAAATAGGATTCTATGAGTAAAAGGCAAATCGCTGGAAACCTATGGAAGTGTTTCATTTTGAAGCTCCATTTAGAAGCAGGTTAAGGAAAAGCGTGTTTTAAACACAAGGCCAACGTTAAGGCAACGGTTTTGTTTCGTGCCCAGCCATGCCCTCACTCTCTCACACAGCAGAGCGTTACCAGAGGTGCTAACAGCGGCAACTGGCTCCACACACACCACAACGTTGCTACAGCAGAGGGAGGAGAATCTTGGCTGTTTATCTTGACTCCTTGATAGGGATACAGTGGATTTGTCATGCCCAGGGCACAGTGGCTCACTGCACCGCATTTCTCCACCAAATGGAACCGCAGGAGTCCTGCTGCAGCCCCACAGGCGCGGGGAGAGTCACACACGCTGACAACTGGGCACTTGCCTTCCCGCTTCACACCCTGGCTGCATCTCACCCCATCTGCAAGGAGTCACCCATGAAATCCAACACTGACATCTGAAAAGCCTGTTCCAGAAAATTTAGCGTGGAAAAAGGCCGTCAAACTCTAAACCTGTACAGACAGCGATGCTGGTGCTTTTTCAACTGCGCTCTCAAAGTTCAGCCTGCTAATCCCTAACAACCTCAGGACAGGAAAATGTCTCATGAAAGAAAAGACTGTTTTAAAGGGCAGATGAAAAGATTAAAATGAGTGTAGGTGAAGATTAGGGATAAGGGTTGGAGGCAGAGAGGAATTGTCAGCTGTTTCACCTGAAGGAGCACTAACGTGTTCAGTAAAGGAAGGCAGCAACACGAAAAGAAATGGTGCTTTTCAAACAGTTGCATTCGTCAAATGTGGCTGTTCTTGGCAGAAAAGGCTCCATGAAATTCAACAAATGAAGCATGATCTCATACTGAATTTGAGGGCACTGCTGTCCATCAAGGATGGATTAATTTTTAATCTTGCTTAACCACAAATACACATTCTGGGAAATATCTGATGTATTAGGCAGCACAGTTTTGGTAAATTCCCTGCTACCCGGCAGAAATCCCTTCTGCTCTCACAAGTCAAACAATTAGCAGGTCAAGTCAGAAAGTACAAACCCTAGAACCCTAGCATCAAGAAGACAAACACTCGTAAAGAAAGGCTCCAGAAATAAAGGCACAAATAAGTTCGTAAGTGATATTAGCAGGGAAACAGCAACAAAAAGACTCATCAGCAAAAAGAGCTGCATCCTAAAAAGGGCAAGTATCGTACAGATCAAGACCTGCCAAGAGTCCAGCTGAGTTAGATCTTCCACAGGATATCAGAGCAAACACAGAGAGGTTTTTTTCAACGACACAAACACAATGAGAACAAGGAAAGAAACGGTGCTACTAAGCAGTGAAGCTCAACGGGGAGACTGAGCATACTGAGACACGGGAAATTATGTTTAACATCACACGAGAGGAAGGCAGAATAACTGAGAGGGATGGGTGCAAAGATAGAAGTGGTCGCGACTGATGCAGAAGTGAAGTCTTTGGAGCACAAACTGAGGGACCTGCGTAATCTTCACCCAGACTTCTTTTAAAAGGACTGGCACGTGGAGTCACGAGCCCAGCAGCAGGAATTTAAAGGACACATTAAGCATCTGACAAAGATCGTAAGACAGCAAACAGCGAGCACAGCTCGTTCAGCTGCAGAGAGCAGGAAGCACACCTCCAGCAGGCCCCTCAAAACACAGCCCCAAAGGCAAAGACGAGGCACTTACCACGCTTTACACGTGGAGTAACTAAATGCTTGATGTGAGGTAAAACAAAGCAAAAAGCCTCAGGAACTGAATCCAGCCAGATCACATCAGATGAATCTGAAACCGTTCTGAAAACTCAGTTTTTCTGGCTGCGCCCAAGCACTTTGTCAGGCAAGGTCCAGCTGTGCCCTGGGATGCCCGAAGGGCAACTGCGCAGGAAACGGAAAAGGAGAATAAAAGCGGGGGAGTGCAGCCCGTGGTGCCTCCTTGAAGGGACTCCTGCAAGCCAGTGCCATGCAGAAAGTCACCCATTAAACTGGGGAAGACAAAAAATGGGTACAAAAGTAAGAAGCCCGTGAAAGGTTAGGTGTCAGAAGTTACAGAGCTGAAGGAGATAACTGTCAGTGCCTTCCAGAATCACTCCTGAGGTCCTTTTTGCTCAGCATTTTCTCATCACTGATTTTCACTCAGGCTAGTTATGGAATAACCAGAGATTGCAGACTGCACTGGGAGCACGTTGTTTCTGAGGGCAGAAGTCTCGAGGTGAAAGTCAACAGCTCGAACCAGAACTGGCTGACAAGAACTTTCCAACAGATGAGTTAATACCACTATTATGGAAATGAATGAGAAAGCCCAGACTTCAAGTGACAGTTACAAGAAACAGTGAGAAAAGGCAGATGCAATCGCAGGAATACATCAGCGTCATCGTCATGTCACCCCCAGCCCTCCGCCTGCAGTTGGGCTGTGCAGATGTTGTCTTTTTCCTCTTCTTCCCCACGGCAGCACCAAGATCCGTGATCAAGGATTTCTCTTCCTTGACAGAATACTTTCACATCCTTACTGCACTCTGTTTCTTATTTAAGATCGTCTTCTCAGAAGCTTTTGTATTCTCTTTTCACATGGATCTAAAGCTGGTATTGCTTCAGACCAGCAGTAATGTTACAGCCTTATTTCCAACCAACACCTTCTCAGATCAGAGCAATGCTATCACCATTCCTTCCTAAGAACCGAGGTGGAAAAAAGTCCATGCTGTATATTTCCTATCTCCTCTCCCTCCATTTCAAGGACTTGCTACAAAAGGCTTCCCTCAAAAGCCACTTGCACCTTCGTGACCTGGCTCATAACCCCTCTGCTGCCACAGCTGTCCTGAGTTTTAGTCATAAAGCTACGGAACAGCTCGAGCACTGCAGCGGTCCCTTGCAAGAACCAGAACACACCTACTACCTCTCGCTGAAGTTCTTCCCTTTGACAGAAGTGAAAGGTGAAAGATGAGTGTCCATCCCACCTCCAGGCCTTTGCCAGTTAACAGAAGCTACCACACTGCTGTAAGAGAACACAAAAGCAGCGCAAGGCCTGGCCTTGCCTGGACACCTATTTTTCAGTCAGCCGTTATTCTCCAGGAATCCTGAAGCGCACGAGCCCAAGCAAGGGAATGCACAGGCTGCTCATAGGGTGCATCTGCTCAGATGTGGCCTTGCTGCCTCCTCCAGAGGTGAAGAGGAACAGCACACCCTCCCTCTCTCTGCACAGACAGCTTCTGTGGCAGTTTTCCTACACAGCAGCCAGAAACAGCCTGAAGCCTGATCGTATGGATGGGAACTTGTCTGCATCCAAACCCCCTGGGACTGGAACCCCAAAGGATTGGCAAAGTGGGCAGAGGGCATGACAGGCTTCCCTTGGATCGATGCAATCCTGACCCTGCTTGGCCAGGCACAGGGTGGACAGCTTCAGGATCAGCTGGGAGCCAGGAGTCAGGGTGAGCCTGGCATTTCCAGAGGCTTGAAGGAGGCCATAAGGAACACACAGTCTTCCTGGCCCTCGTGGCAAGGATGCGCACACAGGTACGGCTTTTGCTTCACATGTAAACGTTGCGCAGAAGAGAGGATTTGCCAGCAGGTCCTTGGCCTGCCAACAGCCCGACTTGCTTCTACCGTGAGCCTTTGACAGAGTCTTCAGGAACCATAAGTAAACGTTAGTGGGATGCGCTGGTTCAGTGGTGGGCTTGGCAGTGCAAGGTCAGGGGTTGGACGTGATGATCTTGATCCTAAAGTTCTTTTCCAATCAAAACAATTCTGTGAGTCCGTGAGTGTCCGACCTCCGCCGAGTTCTGACCAGACGAAACAAGTTGCCCATTCAGCAGCTGGTGATGTCTGAGCCCGTATTGCTGCTGGTCCAAAATTACTACAGGGGTCCAAATTGTGCTTTAAACAATAAAATAAACCTTCACCTGGCATTCATTTCGTTCACCTACCCTTTACAGTGTGCGAAAGACTTGTCTGTGCACAGCCCCAGGAGTGCTGATTGAAGAGGTTTTCACAAACACTGCTGTTCCACAGTGAGACAGTCCACGCCAAGCTTGGCCATCAGCAAGAGCAGGGCAGCTGACATTCCATCACAATTACAACAGCCAGGTATTTCACAGCAGGCTGGAAATGACCTGCCAAGCCCAAGCACTTTCCATTCATTATCTCTTCAAGATCAGGACTCAATTCCATGCGACTGCCCCCCAGGAAATGGCACGACAGCCAGTGCACCCGAGATACACGTATCACAAGAGACCTCCCACATCCTTGCATGGAACCGGCGATAAATCTCGGGCCTATTTAAGGAAACCAAAAATGCCACAGTCCATGCTGTTCCTATGGCAACACCCTGCGCAGTCCTGTAGCCAAAAGTTACTGTTTGTCTCAAAAAAATTAATGCCTAAAAACTTCACAAGAAACCAAAGTGTCGTGAGCTGTAAGGAGCACACCTGAGAACACGCACCAATGGCTAATCAGGGAACCTTCCTCAAGTCATTTTTTCCTCCAGCACCAAACATGCCCTGGGTGTTGTGAGCAGCGACTCTGCCGTGGCTCTGCCACGCTTGCAGGGTTCCCTGCTGGGTGGATGTTCTGGTCTCAGACCAGCAGCAGTCTGGTTTGGGTTTCATTCCCAATAACGATGTTTTCGTTGTGGTTCTGTTCTGCATTAATCACAGGATCGTTTTGATTGGAAAAGGTCTTTAAGCTCCCCGAGTCCAACCATTGTCCTCACACTGCCAAGCTCACCACTAAACAATGTCCCAGCTGAATCACTATTGATTCCAAATACCCTCATAAAAATGAAAACTCATTATTTTCCCTTCATTTTCCGTACAGACTATGACTTTTTTTCCTTTCTGACACCACCATCAGCAACTTTAGAGGAAACAAACCCTTCTGTAATCCTGGGGCCCTGATAATGACAAACGTCCCCTGGTGGGATTTTTGTTGGCGTGAAAGAAGAAACCGTAACTTCGGTTTTAATTACAAACCAAAGCCTTTTCAGTGCACTGCCAGGCTCTTCTCACAGCCTCACCTTCTGCTACTCGTCTGTTTTAAATTCCCATGTTAAGAAAATACTTTCCAAACCGAAGATCTGAGAGTGAATATTAAAGAAGCATCACCTGTGCTGGTAGTCACACAAGGCGTAACTAAAGGAGAGCTTCTTAGCTCTTTATTTCAGGTACGTCTTATCCTTCAGACGTGACCCTGATAAAACAGGTAATGGTGTAGGAAGACTTTGATAAGCCAAGGTTTAGGGAATAGTACACAGCACGCTCCAATGATGCACGTGCTGCTTGTTTTGGTTTGAAGATTTACATTACTGAGCTGCTAGACCTGTGTGCAACAGCGTAAACAAGTGTTGTATTACCTTATAGAATTGTGTGCCAGTATCTGTAACATTTCCAGAGCAATGGAGTGAAAAGGGAGCTCAGACTCACCTTCTTGATGGTTTTTGTCTGCACAAGAGCAAGCTCCCTGTTCTCATCTGCTACATACAACGAAAGCTTGACGTACGGGTCACTGAAAAAGAAGATGTCATAGTTAATGGGACTATCATTTAACAGCCAAATATCACTTCAACACAAATTTGCCATTTAATTGGGCAACCGTAGCAGCTCTAAACTCTTTGAAGTGAAATGTTTGCTGTGACACCCAGTCACCACAGTAAGCTACTGAACCGAGCTTGGACATGTTCAGTTAAACACTGAGCACAGCACTTTAAGACGGTTTAACTTGCAGCTTTGTCCCGGTGCTATGGACAAGGACCCCCTTGGTTGCACACAGCTGCTGCTCACCAGCAGACGTGGCGCAGTGCACTGCAACGAGCGTGCCATGAGTTTTAGAACAGACTCACTAACTAATCACTCGAGGCTGACAGGGAAAGGAACAGGAATTCTATTGGAAAAGGTTTTGTTGAACCCTAAAACCAAGCTGTATGGTGCCAGTAATGATACCAATATGACCTTTCTGTGCATCTGACACCCCTGCCCAGGTCCAGAGCATTGCTGCCCACACCACGGGTCTCCTCACCGGCTGGCTTGCTGCGCTGCTCGCTGCAGACAGTCACATATCTCACAGGCAAATAGACAGACACACATCTCACAGGCAAACAGACCGACATCTCACAGGCAGCCCATGCTCGTAGAACCTTGAATGCCATCACAGAACCTCTCTCCATCTGCACTCCTGCCCAGACACAGGGCCTCCTGCACAGGGGGAAGTCCAGCTTAGGGTAAGCTAGCGAATGCCACACGTACTCTTCCACACAGATCAGATCTGGGGGAGATACAGACACACTCTCTGGCTCACAACAGCCAGCACCCAGACTGTGACTAGCCCCACTCCAGCCACCGGCACCGAGCCCCTCGCTGCACCTTGCACAAAGGTAGTGAAGATGTTTCCACCGTCCGCTTACCCTCCTGCACTGAACAGCACACTGACCCTGCTTTGGCTTTTCAGGCCTTCTCACTGCCAGGTCATTGAAGATCAAACACTATCATAAAAGGCTGCAGAGCTGCTTCAGCCTCCACTGAAATGCAGTTACCAAGGTCAGTGAAGCAGAGTGGACACCGCATTTGCAGCTGTGGGTTACTACGACTGCTACCTTGAGCTTCACGCAGTAGTAAGCAGCAGCATCACCAAAGCTGTTCTCCATTAGAGTTTACCTGCACTCAAGGGAAGTCTTGCCCACTGCTGCCAGAACCAGCCCAGCACAGACAAGCCTGCCCTCTGATCTCCCTCTCAGCTCCATTTCCTCTGTCCAGAAGGAGAAGCAGAGACATTCAGAGGCCACACTGCTCTCTTTGCCAGACATCTTTCAGATATAAAACGTGCCACTAGAGGAGGTTACTGCTTTCACCTTAACTCCAGATGCTTATCCCTGTTGCTATGCTGCAGGTTTCTAACCCTCCAAACACGTGCACAGCAGGCAGACAGTAGCTATCAGTAAGGAGTGATGTGGAGGAAGGAGCCGTGACACTATGGTGAGATTAGTCTCCTTGATCTTTCCCAGTACCAGTAGAAGAACATTACATCTGTTGGAAGGTCTAAACACTAAAGGACTCCATAACATCTGAAGGGAATCTCTATGGTTACAACAACCTTAAGAGCAGCTCTCACTGTACTTGGAATTTATGGAATAAACTAGCATGGCCATGAAAGTGATCCCAAGAGCTGGAGCACCCTCCTAGGCGGGGAAGGACGGAAGATTTGGGGTTGTTCAGACTGGAGAGGGGAAGGCTCCAGAGAGACCTTGTTGCAGCCTTTCAGTATATGAAGGAGGCTTATAAAATAGAAACTTTTTACCAGGCAGGACAGGAGGCAACAGTGGTTTTAAACTGAAAGATGGCAGGCTTAGATGGGACAGAGGGAAGAAATGTTTCATGCTGAGGGTGGTGGGGCCCTGGCACAGGCTGCCCAGAGAGGCTGTGGCTGCCCCATCCCTGGCAGTGCCCAAGGGCAGGTTGGATGGGGCTGGGAGCAGCCTGGGCTGGTGGAAGTTGTCCCTGCCCATGGCAAGAGGCCTGGATCAGATGATTTTTAAAGGTCTCTTCTAACCCAAACCATGCCACAATTCTGATTCCATGTTGAAAGGACTCAGCTGTGAGAAAAACATTCTGCAGAAACAGACTGACTCCGCAGAGGTATAATGGCATAAGGTCGAACCAGAGCAGTGCCTCTGCTTGAAGAGAGGCAACGAGGAGTCACCAGGGCAGTGACTGTTCTAGTGCTTCCCTTCAAAAACTGCAGCACAGTCACCAGGATGCCAGTCTAAGGGCTCTTGAAGGAACGACAAAGAACAGACGTTGTGGTTACCAATCAATTCATTCAGGGATTCGGACACTCAAATACGTTTCTCTGATGTTTCTTTAAGTTTAAAAACCAGTGTTGTGGTAGTATCACTACGGAGAACTCAGCAACTGGATGTTCATGACACTGGATGCTTAATCCACTTGGAAAATAAAACAGCACAGCAAGGTGAAAACAGAGTAAGGATAAACACGACGTCATGTTGGATTGATTACTTGTATCAGCAGATGGACATAAATGCATCTGCTTCAGCTGCAATTAATTCAGCATTAAGCACCAAGGTTTAAAAGAAAACAGAGCATCATTGTGATTAAAAAGAAATGCTGATACAACTTCGAGTTCCTTAATGTGCTGCCTAATACTTACTGGCAAAGCAGCCTGTTAGACGAAGCAGCAGAACTCAGACCTTCACTGAAGGCTGCAGGTCACCGTGTGGGGGAAGAACGAGCAGTCTTTCTGACACAAGCCAACGTGAAGAAACAAGTTTGTATGGAAGAAGGATTAAAAGGCAAAGTTCAGGACCTGACAGGGCTGTGAAACCAGAGTCTTAACCCCAGCCCTGCACAACATTAAGACATTCAGACTGACTGCTGACATTTGAAGCATTTAGGCACGTTTCTGGATCTCATGTGCAAGCTCTTCTGCAGGTCCAGTTCCCAGTCTCAATTCAGTGCTTAGACAATTAAGCCTATGTCTAAGAATGTTTTAGTCAGCTGGTCCAAGGCTGCCACTGCTCTCAGCCCATCCTCTCCCTCACCTCTGGCCTCGCACTCCTGCATCAGCGCGAGTCAATCAGATCAGGCACCTGCTGTGACTGACAAAAACACTACAGAAATAATAAAAGTAATAACCACAAAGTACAAGTTTTCAGGTATAAAACTTATCAGAAGATAGGGAGGAAAAGAAATGCACGGCTCAGATCAGGGGAGCTCACTCTCAGTGGAAGCACGGACCCAGTTCAGCTTAATCCAACTCTAAGACCTCCCTCTTAGTTACTTAAGGAATCAAAGCCTGGCAGTAATTTTACTGCACAAGATGTTGACAGTCATATCTAAAACTGAAACAAAAAGATCCATCTGTCCCCATGTGCCAGAAGATGGGCTGGTGGGGCAGAGGCTGACCAGGGTCTTCTGCTGGAGCTCAGGAGGAAGAAGAGAATCCGTGATCTCTGGAAGAAAGGGCAGGCAGCCCAGGAGAACCACAGGACTGCGATGAGGTCATGCAGGGAGAGTATTAGAAGGGCCAAGGCTCAACTTGGAGTGAAGCTGGGCACTACTGTAAAAGACAATAACAAAAGTTTCTACAAATATATCAGGGTCAAAGGAGGCCCACGGGGAATTTTCCCCTTTCATGGATGAAAGGGGAGACCTAGTGAGGAAGGATGAGGCAAAGGCTGAGGTACTTAATACCTTTTTTACCCCAGTCTTCAATACTAAACCAGCCCTTCTCTGGGCACTTGTCCAGTAGAGGTGGAAGACACAGACGGGGGACACCTCAGTCCCAGGGGGAATGGTGTGTGGCCTGCTGTTCTCATCAACTCTCAGAACACCAGATTCTTTTAATGCTAAAATACCTTGGACAAATCTTCTGGGTTTGGTGGGGCTTAAAGAGAATAAGTAAGTGTATGACAAACTTCAGTAAGAAAGTTTTGCTTTTACTGAGCAGACTACTGACATCTCAGCGGCTCTGAAGTGGGACAGAGCGAGTCAGACGAAGCCATATCACTCCTGGCTGTGAGGTGGGAATTCATGCAAATAATTAGGGACCTGGCATTGTTTACTTCTGCACATTCAATTACTTAAAAGGAGCGGGTAGCTGGATAGAGACTACACACCACCCTAAGTCAACCCTGCTGTCTCACCTCCCTCTGCCCTGGCCACTTGTTCTGGCCTTGGCACGGCCCGTCAGTGGAGGAAGGGCTCTGCCCGAGGGTTCACGCAGCAGCAGCACAGAGACAGCACAGGGCAAAGGAACCAGGGGAGGAAGAGGTCACTTTCCAGCCCAGCCGGCACCCTGCTTCATTTCAGCACGCAAACACTGTTCTGGGGAAAGCGAGGATCCACAGCAGAGGTGGGAAGGAGCACCAAGGGAAAGGGAAGAAGTTTTTAAGTCACAGTGGCATCTGAAGGTTTTCTAAAGTCAACCATCGGACATTCTCTGCCAACAAATTATCAATCCTGCAAATAAATGGGAGCGAGCACTTGTTAAGGATACCTTTGAGCCACACAGAATGCACTGCCAGCTTGACTGCTTCGGCTTGGTTTGTTGGATAACAATAAGCATTGAGAAAATGGAAAAGAAAGCTGTTAAACAGAGCATCAGGAAACAAGACCTGAGATGTACCACTGCAGTTCCTTCTCCAGAAGCTGTAGCTGATGTGGCTTACTGACAGCTTACAGAAAATCTTGTTTTAAGTCACGTTGTCTGCTTTACGTGCTGCTGCATTCAGCATTTCGTTCACAACTCTGGAAGCTGCAGCTGCCTAAACTAATCTGACAGTTGGCAAGTTTTCTTCTATGCTTTGAACTCATGATCTGTCCTAAAGAGCTGTGGAATTTCATGTGAAAGCTCCAGGAACTGAGGAACAGAGTCCCAAACTTGCTCAGCAGCAGTGGCAGAGACAGCATCTCATTCATAGACTGTAGCTTCCAGGCCAGACCTTCCCAAATGAACTATTACCTGAAGACCAATCATCACATGCACACCTCTGTTCACACCATCAGAAAAGATGAGGACATGCATATCAGACACTGCAGAACACGAAACTGAGTTTCACAGAATCACAGCATGGAAGGGGCTGGAAGGGACCGTTAGAGCTCATCCAGCCCAACCCTCTGCAGAAGTAGCTCCCACCTAGATCAGGTCACACAGGAACGTGTCCAGGGGGGTCTTGAATCCCTCCAAGGAAGGAGCCTCCACACCCTCCCTGGGCAGCCTGGGCCAGGGCTCCCTCACCTCAGTACCGAAAGCATACATAGATTGGGACTTATTTTCAAACACAGTTCTTGATGTAAAGAGACATTACAGAAGGCAAACGGTCCTGTAAGCACCTCAGTCAGTCCTCCTGGGCCATGCCTTGGTTTGGATAAAGCTGTGTTTGTGCATCACTCAATACAAAGGAAAGTCTCAGTGAAAACAAGATGGTTGGTTACAGCAGACACGTTCCAGCTTATTTTAGGGCCTAATTTACATGAAGTTAATGTCTAAATGAAACTAAAATACAGCAAAAGGAATTGTTTCTAGATCAGCAGAGCTTAATAAAAGAAACTGAAATGGAATGACTCTGGTGTCTCTCTGCTGCGGTATCTGATGCTCCAGCATGCAGGGAGACAGTGGTTTCTGCAGAATGCTGATCTGAGCTGTCTCCCAACATCTGAGCAGGGCTGCGATTCGCCTGACGAACCCACTGAAAGTGCTGAGAAGAGGCAAGAAGATGCTCCAGGGCAGCTCTGCAAACACCCTCTCTGTGCTGCTGCGGGGTTCACCAGACCCAGCGCTGGCACTTCAGAGGCCTCTTGGTGAGAAGTGTTGTTAATAACTGTATAATAACTAAGGTTGGGTTTTGTTTGGTTTGTTTTTGTCCAGGTTCTTTTTGGTAGTCCTCTCACACCCTGGTGCTATGCCATCTTTAAACTTCTCCTGCTGATGACAAAGGAAGGCTCATCCTCTTGAACTCAAAACTTCCTCAGGAAACTCAACACTTACCTCTGGGCAGAGACTCGGGGAAGAAAAGACATGGAGAGGTTTCCATAATGAACACAAACATGACACTGGGAGCCCTCAAATAAAGTGGATTCACTGCATGTTCAAAGGCCTAAAACTACAAATGCCATACCTCTGTTTTAGGAAACTAACGTGCAACTTCCCCAGTCAGGAGAAGATAATAAATACAGCTCTGTCACTGGGACACCTACTCTCAGGTTCGCTAAACACAATAAGAAACAAGCCAACCCAGAATACGCTGTCTTTCTTAAGACTCCTGGAAAGAAAACCACAACAACTTCATGTGAAAGACTCAGGCCTTCAGAGTGATTCTGCAATACACAGATGTAGTCATCCTTGGAACAAGAGGCAATGGGTTCCAGCTGCACCAGGAGAGGTTGTTACGCGCTGCAGCCTCAGGGAGGTGGGGGAGTCACCGTTTATTTCAGGGCTTATTTTAGTGATGGGCCTGGCAGAGTGAGGTGAGGGGTTGGACCCAACGATCTTAAAGGTCTTTTCCAACCGTAATGGTTCTTCTTTTGTATCCAGCCCGTGTTTCCCATGGGGAGCTGGTACAGTGGCAGTGACCTACTCAGTGCTAATCGCAGGCATGTTACCTAAAGCACACAGGAGCAGCAGTTACCGTGGCTGTCCCAGTGCAGCAGCTGCCCATTGCCAGCCACGTGCCAGCAGATCTGCCGAGGGACTCGGAATGTCACCACGCATGGTCTCTGACGTGGCTTTACCGTGGTCCTCTCGTTACCTACAGGTAACTGATCAGGTTTACAGAGGGAGCTGTGATGCACCCACAGCAGCTTTAACCTCCCCAGCCACCACGAGCTGCCCAGCTGAGCTGGGCATGGGCAGGCCAGGCTGCAGGATAAGGGGGTGAAACAAAACCCAACAGTGCACACAGATCATCTTCTCCAATGAAAAAGCCGGCTTTGCTTTATCATTTCAGCTTATGCATTTCAGTGAGGGAGCCCTGGCCCAGGCTGCCCAGGGAGGGTGTGGAGGCTCCTTCCTTGGAGGGCTTCAAGACCCCCCTGGACACGTTCCTGTGTGACCTGATCTAGGTGGGAGCTGCTTCTGCAGGGGGGTTGTCCTTAACAACATGGACCTCAAGGGGTCAGGCAGTTGGACTTGGTGATCATTGCAGGGCTCTTGCATAGCTGTGACCTCTTTGTATCCAGCTCTAACAGTCTATATGCAGAAGACTCATCCATTTCTGCTGTATAGTTTTGAACTTTGAGACTTGCCAAAAGACTTTCACATCACTTTACAGGAAGAATGAAGCAGTCATCAATCCAACCTACCTGCAGCCCTAAGCCAGCCTCGCTCAGCTGCTGGAGGCTACTGCAACCCCAGGCTCTCACCAGTCATGCTTAACTGTAACTGAGGCAGGGCGAGATGGACAGAATGTCAGCATTTAACTCAACCTCTGTGAAATATGAAGGAGAATAAGCAGAATATGTTTGAAATGGCTACTCTCTTACACTATTGAATTAAAACACAAGGAAGCTCTGCGTGGTTCACCAGAGCTTCTCCCCTCCCAGGCTGGAATTGCAGAAGCAGACCAGCCTGCCTCTTTCCAGCCATGACAGATGAAATGCAAGAGAAGTCAAATGTACAGGGAAAGGGACACCAGCACAATTAAACCTGCCGGAACTCACTTTTCAATTTATAGCATTTAAGTTACCCCAGTGTTAAAACGGGTTATTGTACAGGTTAGAAAATGCCATCACTAGCACGACTCATTAGATGCAACAAAATCCCCTCGCAGTTACTCCAGGCTTTAATTTCACACTAAGGTTCGTGCCTTACAAGCAGCATCTCCCAAGCTGTAAGACATAGCTGCTGGGGTGGTGAACAGCTGGGCTAGGATGTGGCTGAGGACTACTGCGTGCTTCTCCAGACCTGCTCTTTTAAACTGCCATGGGGGTCAAGAAAAGGCTCAATATTCCCAAACCTTTGCCATATAAAACCTTTCACTGTGAGCAACGATTGGGGGGCATTTGGTACGTGCCCCGACAGGTAGCCCTCTGCTACAGGCACACAAGTGGATGTGTGAAGGGGTCTGCATCGGCTCTACTCAACGGCAGCTCAGAACTTCCTACCAACTGCTTTACTCCAACCACACACCTGGGTAAATTTGCAGACTGTGGTCTGTGGGTACGGTAACAGATGCACTTTTACAGCACACATGCCTTCAACAAACGTAATTTACAAATTCAGATCAGTAAAATAAACCATCTTCAAACACACTCGTCTCAGTGAGTCTCCCCAAAATTCTGGAAGCCCCATGAAGAGCAATTAACATCAGGGATGAAGGAGATTACGCTTGGCAAGAGGCAGTTCCTCGGACTGGAAAATGTTCTACAGAATCACTCAGAGACCACTCTGTGTGTGCTTGCACCCAGCACAGCTTAAAAAGCCGTCACCTATTTCCAAAAATCCCTGCGTTTTGCTTGGTGAGTTTTAGAGTCAAAGAGAGAAGGGAAACAAAGCCCAAACCACACAGCACTGAGTCAGGTTAGAATAAGAGGCTTCAAACAAATTTTTATGAAGAGGAATGAGAACAATGTTTTAAGGCAAAACTGTCTTTTAGAGTCACCACCATTTTTATCCCAAGGATCGTTTTCCCTAGTCAATGTCCCCATTCCTGCCACTGTAAGAACAAAGTACGGTGACAGTACACAGGAACTAACTACAAAAGGCGCTTCAGAACATATTGTCTGTATTTGCTCACTGTTATTCATTTTATCCTGAGCCTTCTTGGGTTCATGTTCCTCTCTGTTCCATATAAAATCCATTGTAAGCTTTTCTAAAAGAGAAATAAGATAACTGCTTTCACTGTCACACAAGTCTCATGCACTGTGACTACAGCAAAAAAAAGCATGAAGTGACTAACCACACCAGAATAAAGGCACATCTGCTTCCAAGAAGAAACAAAACTCTTACCTTATTCTTCACTGAAAGGCCAGACCTGCCATCCACTGTGCCTAAGAGCCCTAAAATCTCACCTCTCGGTACCAAACCCCATTTCACAGGCCTTACATTTTCCTTCTAGTTTTACATTTGCAAAGCAAGGCTCGCACCTCATCTGGCACTAGGAGAAATTTAGCAAGGTTTTATTCAAAGAGCTGCTAGAGGGTAATGACTCACAGCACAGACAGGTGCAAAGAAGTGCCTGTGGGTGAAGAAGGGAATTAAAAATTACACATCAAACTCCACCTACAGTGTCTCGACCTTCCCAGGTCGGTCTTTTAAAATGCTGTGTTCTAACAAAGACTTAACAAGGGCAGATTTCTTTCGCGTGTTCCCTTTACTGGGAAACTCACAAAGCATGAAGAAAAGCTGGGTTTTCTAAACATGTCTCAAGAAAAGAGCATCTTTTGATCGTATAAAAAAAGACACAAGTGCAAATGAGGTTTGGGGGGTTTTTCCCCCGTTTCCCTGCAGGACATTTTTTGTGATTGTAAGGCAAAGGTAAACGAATGCCGTAACAGACAATGTGCATACACCAGCCACCAGATCTGAACTCTCTCTGTGCTATTTCAACCTCCCAAAAGAGCTCAACAAGTTCTAAAATCCTGCAGGGGGCTGGAACAAAAACAAAACAAAAACACTTGACGCCTGACTTTTGGAACAGAAGTTCAACACAGAGCTTCCAGGCAGCATCCCTACACACAGCTGGTGTTCGGGAACAGGCTTTTCCAGCTCGACACAGACAATTTCACAGACACTTTGAACTCCCTAATGGAGCCCTGCTGCTAGAAGCTGCTGCACCTCAACTACTTGTTCCTGTCCCTGGGCTACCCTCTCTTCTGTCAACAAACGTGTGTCTCACACAACAGGCGACATAGACAGGGAAAAGAACTTGGGTTACACTTAGGTTAAAAGCCTGCCTTCCTTCAGCCCGGCCTGTCATAGACTCACACGTAGGTCCTTCATCCTGTTTGCCACAGAGGGTCACAAATGCTTGTGTTGGCTGGTGCAAGAGTTGACAGAAACCAGCATGATCAGCTAAGGCAGAGACGATGGGACTTGTCCTCACCACACTAAGTGCAGGTCTGGTGAGGCTTTCAGACACAGCTGCCTTGGTCTCACCCTACTGCTGCCATCCACCCCACTTCTGTGTCAGATATGACAAGGTGAGCCCCTTCACAGGACCCAACTGAAGATGACTGTTAGCTATCTTTGCCAGGTTTTCTGCTCTGCAAAGGAAGGAGTGGTATGAGCAAGGCCCTGACAGTACCAATGCAGCAGGTGTAAACTGTCATCTCATCCTCAGAGGGCTTGGCTCAGAACCGGGGCTGTTAGCTCATCTCCTAGCCAGAGGTCACAGGAGCCACCGTGTCTTGGCTGCTGCAGGCAGGAGCACAATGACATTTGAGAAAAGTAAAAGGCAGAAAGCAAAGGAAACGTATCATTAGTCTGTGGAACCCACTGTGGTTAGGGAATTAGCCAGGTTCAAAAGGGCTCAAGTTGTTCATGTGCATAATTAAGAGTAATCAGCCAATTACATCAAAGTCTTTGGAATCCTCTTGCCTGAAGTCTGATGCTAATCATTAGTTACTGAGGTAAAACTGAAACTTAGAGAAGCGTATTATTTGCTTGCTAATATATGTTGATCTAGCTGGTAGAGATCCCTGTGAAAGCCAGGCTTCAAACAACCTCAGATTAAAATACCCTGAACTCAGACTCAAAAGGAAAGTTAGCACAAGACAGCCTACTATGCGTGAGCTTTTCAGTGCAAAATAAGAAGAGCTGGCTATCTTTCACCTAAATATATCCAGTGATCCTTATTCTGCAACATGCCACTTAGGAAAGAAAATAACACCCTCAGAGGCAGGGAGGAAGGCTCTGTTTCCATTTCATCCCCTTCCCACATGAAGTCTTTCCTAAGAGCAAACAGGTTTCACAGTGATTCGTCCTCTTTCTCAGCACCACTCAAACCCACCCCACAGTCTGTGAACCAGTATCATAGGCCAAAGAGCACCAAGAGACGAGAAAGAAGAAAACATTACACTGAAAATCACTTGTTCCTGGGATGCTGCTTCTACAGTTTGACTTCAGTGCACACAGCACACCAGGGCTGCTGGCCATCCTCACTCATGTCCTTCAGAGAGAAAGGCTTTTGTTTCGTGCAGTTGGCAGCAACATTAAACTTGCTACCAGAGAAGGACATTGTGCACGCACCCCCAAACACACCATGTGTTAATGGGAAACAGCAACCAGACCAGAAAAGTAGAAGTGACACAGCTTGCCACGTTCTCCCATAACGCCTCAAAGTGCAAAGCAGTGTCACGTGCTCACTGCTGGACGGGCACCGTTGCCACTTCCTTCCTACAAGCATTTGTAACCACAGGGCCCAGAGATTTACAGGCAGCTCAGCTACCTGCATCCACACCGCTAGAATGGGCCTACGGCACAAGCATCACATGGTGCTTCCACCCAGGTCCAGAGCAGTGCTTTCCAGGGCAGAGATCACTACGAACAGCTACCTTACAGGCAACAGAATCTGCCTTGTCCTACTGACTTCCAGAGAGAGGTCCAATAGTTATCTTAAATAAGTATTTACCTTGGTGAAACTGCGCATCTTATGGATGATGGAGTTGTGCAAAACACATACAGGAAGACCTCCTCACCTAATAGAATTTATCATCAGAAATTTAGGCAGTAGACCCCAAATAACACACACACANCTCTGAAGCCTGTGAATTTGTCCCTCTGAAAACGCGTGCCAAGTGCCGCAGTAAACACCCTGCAGAAGATGCAACTGTGCTTCACAAAACAAACTGAGCAAGTGCCAGCAGATGAAAGCAAACATACCCCCGCGAGCCAGGGATGTGACCTCTGTCTCCGGTAACCAAAGACTGGATCTTCAGCTACACACGCTGATTATCTCAGGATTCAGTACACGTTCCCAGCTAGAACTGTACATTTTATGTCATTAAACAGACAACGGGAAGCTTGTATAGAATCAAGTCAAATGCGAAACGCCAGCAAACTGAAGGAACCAAACCATCAGTCAGCGACTTCCACCCTCACCTGAGCATCTTCAGCTCTTGGTGGCCGTGCTGGGTCTGTAAGAACAGCTGCCTGTTCTCTGTCACCTGCATCAGAGTGAGTCCTCCTGCTGCCCCACTTATGGGAACACTCCCAGAACAAACAGCTAGCCTTAACGCTACAGCCCTCTGTCCTTAGACCAGTCCATTACTCTCCCCTTCGACCCACTCCCAGCTGAGGCATCAAATGTATTTTCAGTTGAGTAAAGAAAGAAAGGGGAAAAAAAGTGATTCCTTTCTTCACACAGCAGGACAGGGTGTCCCTCTGTGTAGGACAGTCCACATGGAAAGGTGAACAGTGCTGAAACTGATCATCAGACTGGACCACAACCCAGTGCTAAACAAAACACAGCATTATTCTACAGGAGCAGGGGGTAAGCTGAGTCATCAGCATGTGAAATCAGATCCAATATTCAAGATGATCAATGAAGAAAAGCTACTAGTAAGTTAGGGATGATCAAATGCAGCATGCTGAATACTGGGCCAAATACAGAAGAATAGAACAAGGAATGAAGAATTGATTATTTACATTGTACAATATATAGCATCATCCTTTAGATCTTCTGGGATGCATCAAGCAGAGTGTGGGCAGCAGGGCCAGGGAGGTTCTGCTCCCCCTCTGCTGTGCCAGAGCTGCTGAGGCCTCATCTGGAGTCCTGTGGCCAGTGCTGGGCTCCCCAGCTGCAGAGGGACAGGGAACTGCTGCAGAGAGGCCAGTGCAGGGCCAGCAAGATGCTCAGGGCACTGGAGCATCTTCCTGCTGAGGAAAGGCTGCGGGACCAGGGGCTGTTCAGTCTGGAGAAGAGGAGACTGAGGGGGGAGCTCATTAATAGTGACAAATATCTCACTGGTGGGTGTCAGGAGGTTGGGGCAGCACTTTTTTTCTGTTGTCTCCAGTGCCAGGACAAGGGGTGATGGGATGAAGCTGCAACACAAACAGTTCCATTGAAACATCAGGACAAACTGTTTGAGTGTTTGAGTGAGGGAGCCCTGGCCCAGGCTGCCCAGGGAGGGTGTGGAGGCTCCTTCCTTGGGGGACTTCAAGACCCCCCTGGACACGTTCCTGTGTGACCTGATCTAGGTGGGAGCTGCTTCTGCAGGGGGTTGGGCTGGATGAGCACTAAAGGTCCCTTCCAACCCCACCACGCTGTGATTCTGTGATTATGGTATCAGCTTTTTTTTCCCCTCCAAGGCTGATAAGTACATGTCTAACTCCACTGCTTCTCCTTGAAACACTTGGTTTAACGATTTTCTTTCCTTCATGAGGTCTGAAAGCGTTGTGATCCCCAGGGTCAGTGTGCTCTCTTAGCCACTACCCTGAAATGAATGCTACTGAAGGAGGTGGCAACACAACCTTGTGAAAGTCCCCACCAGCTAGAGAAGGAGATGCCTGATCACAGACCTACTGCCCAGAAACAAAACTTCTGTTTTTATTCCTAAGAAATGCTCTACATCACTCTCCACCCAACTGTGTGAGGCAAGTCTGACCTTCTGTCTGAGCAGCCCCTCCCTAAGGGCTGTCTCCCAGAGATGCAGGGATGTATACATCTGAACAGAACTTATCCCTGTTCTCAAGATGGATTGGGTGTTTTTATACCTGCTACAGACATGGCTACAGCTTCAAGACAACAGGTTTTTATTATCTACAAGAGGATTTCTGAGACTGCAGTCCAATTAAAGTTTCTCTCTACACGCAGAGCAGACAGGAATCATAAGCTGCCAAAAGTCCCCAGAAACCAACATCTATGAGTTGAAGTCCACTTAACTAGAAAGGAATTAGTACTTCACACCTGAGGTTACAACACTATTCAGTGTTCTATTCACCACGCCAGTGGAAGTAAGTATCTCAGCCCATGTCCTTTTCTCAGACTCACCCCTTGGATCTGCCTTGCTTTCCACAGTCTCCCTCCAGCCTCAGCAGACAGCAGCTGACTCAAATCTTCTACACCAAACTGCATTTCACGGTGCAAGGCCTGAGATGACGTGAGGACAGGCTCAGACGGTGTGTGGCCAGCCTCGAGCTGCCCCGGCGTTGCACGCCATGGCCATGCCACAAGGTCTCAGTGCAGGAGCTCTGCTGGGCGGGCAGCCCACGCCACGGCTGCACCCACACACAGCCTCTGCTGGCAACACAGAGCTCACAAGCTCTTCTCTTTTAACCACAACTTTCTGCCTTTTATTATAAAAATGCATCAAAAACTGTATCAAACGTACTACCAAAGGAGTGATTGTCTCCTTGCATTCGGTGCTGGTGAGGCCAGAGCTGGAATACTGTGTGCAGTTCTGAGCCTCTCACCACACCAGGACACCGAGTGTGTCCAGAGATGGGCAACGAAGCTGGTGGAGGCTCTGGAGCAGCAGGTCTGATGAGGAGTGGCTGAGGGAGCTGGGGATGTTCACCCTGGAGAAGAGGAGGCTGACAGGAGACATGAGCCCTCTCTGCAACTACCTGAAGGGGAGCTGTGTTGAGGCAGGGATCAGCCTCTCCAGTAATGAATGACAGGACACAAGGAAATGGGCCCAAGTTGCCCCAGGGGAGGTTTGGACTGAACATTAGGAAAACCTTTTCCTCTGAGACGGTTGTGACGCTGTCCCAGGCTGCCCAACGAGGTGGTGGAGTCCTCGTCCCTGGAGGCATTTAAAAGACACCCAGATGAGGTGCTGAGGGATGTGGATTAGTTTAGTGATGGGCTGGATCTTAAAGGTCTCTTCCAGCCATAATGATTCTACAATTAAGTTCACAAAGCAGTTTAAGAAAGGGCCACCAGTCCATGCAGCCTTTGTGCACAGGCTCTGCCACCTGCAAACGTGCAGCAACACGCGCCTTCGCCTCCCATAGCTGCAGCTGCTGCATCTCGGCATGCAACATGTGCCCATGTCTTTTCATCACAGAACAGTAGGGTTGAAAGGCACCTCTAGAGATCAACAAGTCCGACCCCTTTTGGGTCATTCCAGTTGATTTTATTCGGTGTTTAGACTTGATCCAAAGATCAGGTAGGTAATCTCCTCGCAGACTTTTCTCAGTCCCCAGTTTCCAGGGTACTGGACTATTTCACAAGCATTCATTCCGTCTCCCCAGTACCCCTGGAAACCAAGCGCTTGCAATGTTTCACATTTTACAGTTAGCTGCCCAAGACAAAGAAATAAAACAACCCCCACACACAGTGACTTGCTGCTGCTCTGACCTCTGGGCAGCTCCAGGCTGGCAGGGCCATGGCGCAACAGAACTCAGCGGCGGCACAAGCCATGCCAGGAAAGCTAAACTCACCAGCTGGATCGCACAAGGGGCACTCCAAGCACTCCTTCTCCACAGCTGCCTCAGGAAGGCAGGGAAGTGAAAGCCAGCTATGTGAAATCTCGAGTGCACCGGGCATCTTCAGTAACGGAAACACACACTTAACAGCAACATCTCGTGTGCCGAAACAGCAACAAAAGAACCAAGAAAATTCTTCCTGATTTTGGAGATGAAAGGACACTTGCCATGAGTCATAACCCAAGATTCAGTTCTTGGTTACAAAGATGGTTATTCGTCATAAGAATCTTGTTTATTAAGATCTATTTTAACAAAGCTTGTGTGTAGAGGGCTGGTGGTTGCTGTCAAATCTCTTGCAGCAGCCTGTGTGAAAGACCAGGCAGATGGCCTTCAATAAGGCAAAAGGAGGCTGCAGGCATGAACTACCAAAGCTAATCATAGAATCACAGCATGGTGGGGTTGGAAGGGACCTCTAGAGATCATCCAGTCCAACCCCACTGCAGAAGCAGGTTCACCTAGGTCACGTCACGCAGGAACGTGTCCAGGCGAGTCCTGAAGCCCTCCAAGGAAGGAGAACAGCTTCAAGGCTAATAAAAAACCAGTGTGGAGGGGCTGTGGGGTGGTGTTACGGTTTTGTTCTTGTGTGGTATTTACTACTCATTGTTTCAATGAGGTTTTGATGATACTGACCATCCCAAATCCCATCCTGCCAAACTGCTCTTTCTGGTGAAGATGACAGCAGGGAAGGCAGGTGTGTCACACCGGTCTGTTCTGTCCCACTCCGTTACACGTCTCTGACATAAAACTGACCGCTCAGATTGAGGCGTGATCTTTTAAAATGGTTAGTTTTCCAGCTGTAGCACACAGACCAACATTGTGTCTCAAATATAAGACACCTAAGTCCCATCCTTAATTTCATTCCTGTTCTCCGTAGACATCGACAAACTGTGCATCAAACTACAAAACACTCAGGTGCAACACAGCACGTTAAACCTCACACAGTTTGCTGTGCTGAGAACAGAAACACGTGACTGAGCAGCATTTTAACTGTGCCAACAAAAGGTATAAGTGGACATAGAACCATCAAATCATCACAGCTGGAAACACCTTTAGGATCATCCAGTCCAAGCCCTCATGTCACACTGCCAAGCCCACTGCTAACCCGTGTGCCTTCGCACCTCATCTGTGCATCTTCGGAACATCTCCAGGGATGGTGACTCCATCACATCCGTGGGCAGCTCGTTCCAATGCTTAACAACCCTCTCACAGTGAAAAAGTTCTTCCTAATGTCCAATCTAAACCTCCCCTGGTTCAACTTGGGCCCATTTCCTCTTGTCCTGTCATTCCTATCACAACCCCCTTCCAGGGAGCTGCAGAGAGTGCTCCTGTCTCCCCTCAGTCTCCTCTTCTCCAGGCTGGACACCTCCCAAAGCCCTAAGCACCGGCTTGTCCTCGTTGCCCCTTGTCCTGTCACTGGCCATCCCTGAGCACAGCCTGGCTCCAGCCTCCTCACACCCACCCTTGATGGGTTTGTAACATGACTGAGCTCACCCCTCAGGCTCCTCTTCTCCCAGCTCCAGAGCCCCAGCTCCCTCAGCCTTTCAGCACAAGGCAGATGCTCCACTCCAGCATCTCTGTGGCCCTGTGCTGAACTCTCTACAGCAGCTCCCTGTCCTTCTGGGACTGAGGGGCCCAGATCTTTCTTCTCTGCTCAGCAGTGACAAGGCCACATCCAGTGCTGAGTTCCTAAGTACAAGACAGATGTGGATTTACTGGACCAAGTCCAAAGGGATACAAAGATGATTGAGCAACTCTCTCATACAAGGACAGAAAGAGATCTGGGACTGCTCATCTGCAGAAAAGAAGGCTCAGGGCGACCTTATCCACGTGTACAAAAACAGCTGATGGGAAGGGATGAAGATGAGGGAGCCTCAGTGGTGCCCTGAGACAGGGCAAGATGCAACAGGTACAAACTGAAACACGTGGCATTCCATCTAAACACCAATCTCTGTTTTACGATGAGGGTGGTAAAACACTGGGAAGGGATGGTCAATACTCAAACCCCAAACTGTCTGCTGTCCCATGCAACCTGATCTGGCTGATGCTGCTTGAGCAGGGGTTGGTTACAGAGCTGGTTACAGGGACCCTGCCAACCTCAACCATTCAGCAATAAGAATGAACAGAAAAGTTTAGGGCCCCTCATGCCTGAGAGCCCAGTTTTGCACCACAAAGTTGAGACACATCTCACAGTGCTGTTGGAACCTCTGATTTTAAGAAAAATGTGGTTTTAGGCACCTGTTTTTAGGCACCCTGATTAAATGATGGAGCTGCTGAACTCCAGGATTACTCTGCACTATTGAACCAGAATCAGCTCCTGAAAACCAACCTCGGTCTTGGGTTTGTCATTCAAATGGCGATTTGAATAAGACCTTAAACCTTCAAGCGACACAAAAGTTCTGAAAAGTCCAGATACGCTGGAAGTTATGCATCAAACCTGTGCTCATGTCTGTGGTAAAGTATGTAAGTACAAATAAAACACATTAAGTGTTACCAGAATAACATGTTGTTCTTCTGAGAGTCTGTAAACAACAGTGTGACACGTTAACACCATCACAGGCTGAAAAGAGAAAACCTTATGTTTCATTGCATTATATTGATCTGTTTCTGAATCAATCTGACCACATTTTCAATTAAAACACAGTATTACGTATTTATTCACAAAATAATAGTTCTAGAGCAGCAGGCTTCCATAGATTCACCTCAAAGCTCTTCACAATAGAGCCCACAATTGCAACTCTGTTCATACCTGTCAGTAGAGCAAGGAACAGAAAAGGAAAGCCAGACTTTGTTCGGCCACCCAGGGTCCTTCACTTTTGTCCCAGGGCTGCAAATCTGGCCCTGTGCTTCCTGAGAGGTATTATTGAACTCTATTCTAATTTTCCTTCTGTTCATAAAACAGTCCAAAGACATTGTTTTATTCACTTCTCTGAAGAACAACCAGCATCTCGGGCTCGTGTAGCCCAGAAAAAGAACTGCCGTGTTGCAGAAACGCCGTCAACACCAAAACTGGGGCAGCTTTCCTTCAGCCAGGGAAAAGAAAAGCTAAAGGGAAACAAAATGGATTTCTGTCTTCGTTTTGCCTCGCCCCCACCTTAGCCACGGCTGTTACAGCCAGCCGCAAGCGCTACACGCACTAGCACGCTGCTTGCGGTTCTAATAAGTCGACTGAAACGGGGAACCGAGCGTTGCGTCTGCCACCCTGTCCCCAGCTCACCCGGCGCTGATTTCACAGCACAGCCCCAGGAATACAGAAAGATTGACTGCTTCTTGGCAGCGTGTCCAAAACAAAAGCTTTGGGCTGAGAGCACGTGTGGCTTTCTTTCCTTGCCCCCAGTAGCAGAAGGGTATTTATGGTGTGATAACATGATTGCCCAAGTAAAGGGGACACAGATTTGGCTTCAAAGTGGGATGGAGGAGCAGGAGCTGTGCAGTCACGCAGGAGACACCCACGCAGGGCAGCGACGCTGTGAGACAGAGCACGGCTGCTTGGGCTAATGGAAGCCTGGCTCCACAAACTCCTTCAGGAGAGCATTTTGTGGCCCCAGCAGTGAGCCTGGTCCTACTAGAGCCCAGAGATGTGAATCTGTCCCTCGGCAGGACTCATCTGTGTGAAGGAGGGCAGCTTCGCTTGCCTCCCGCTCGCTGCCGACTGCTGCAACTGCCACCCTCACACAATCACAGAATCTCAAGGGCTGGAAGGGACCTTGAAAGATCATCCAGTCCCACTCCCCTGCTCCCCAGTCCTCACTGTGTGCAAGAAGGGCAAGCTAAGGGCTGTCTTGCACCCCCCGACACCACAGCTCACGAGCCTCTGAGACAGAGAAAATAAGTAATGGCGGCATCCTGGTTAAATTTGCACTAAAAATCCAATCTAGAAGGCTAATCCACAATTTATTACCTCATAAAGAGTGGGCAGAGCTAGCTGGGTGGATGCTTCCCCTTCTCTCAGGTTGCGTTGTCAGGCATGAAACAACATATTCGACTTCCATGAGACAGTGATTTTTTTGAGCTATTTCAAAAATTACTGCTCACAAATTAGGGCAGAAGCAGATGCATTTATGTTCTTGCCTTTTGTGCCCACAAAGAGTAACTGGAGTATCTGAAACCTTTTGGATAACCTCATCTTGACTGAAATCTGCCCTCTGCAAACATTAAACCTGCACCAGGGTTTCCAGCAGGTGAAGAGGGAAACAACTCTGTTCTTTAGCTCACCGACAATGACAAACGCACGTAGAGCCTGATGTCTTTTAAGGCAGTGTAAGAAGCACTTACAGCAATGGAAACTACACTGGCCAGCAGCAGAAGTGCAAAAAAGCACCCAAAAACCAAGAACATGAGCTAACCCTGAATCATACCTGCTCCAGTTATTCACAGAGAAGTCAGGAAAAAACGCTGCTGCTAAAGCAGTTATTTCTGGCAGCGTCTGCGTTCCTCGCCGCTTTCCTCTCCCCACCTTTGCCTCATGCCACCCACAGCTTCTGACAGACCTGCACCTCAGCAGCTCGGGCACTCTGCTGGCAGTCACAGCCTCCATCCAAACCATCACCCCAGGTCCTGCTCTCGTGACTCCAGGAGCCCTGGGCAGAGGCAGGGTGCTTTGAGCAGGCACGGGACAGCCGCGGCTGCCTCGCGAGGGGCAAGGGCACCCACACACAGGGCGACACGCTGACAGGTCAGTGTGGCACTGCAGGCTGTCCTGAACTGACCACTTCAGGAAATCACCTCAAGGGACACTGGCTCCCATCAACTGGGAACAGCTCATCCATGGCTACAGCTACACCAGTCACTGCACACAGCTGATGGAGAGGGTCCCTAGCATCAGGCAGCGTGATCCTCTTGCCCTACCTCTTGCAGCCAGGTGACGTGTCACATCCATGAGCTACCAAGCAGCTTCAGCCATATGCTCATTTCCAGCCAAACCACGACCCTGGACCACCATACATTCCTGCTCACCCTTGTGCAAGATCCACATCATCAGGGCATGGCAAGTGGGAAACAGAACCACAGCACCCACTACTGAAGTCAGCTTGAACTGCCTCGAGTTCCCACCTCATGGGGCCAGGGCCCTCTTGAAATTGAATCACTGTTTAATTGCACCGACACGTGTTGCTCATCAGCAAAGTCCTGCTCTGAACCTCTACTGCCAGACCTGACCAGGTGTACACACCTGGCTCCAGGTCCGTGCTGCAGCCACACCACTGCTGTGAGAAAGGCCTCTGGCAGCTCTCTTAGCTTTGACAAGGTTATGCAGTGTCAGGATCTCCTCACGTCTTAAACCAATAAAAAACAACTGCTGTGCTGTCAGGAGGTGCTAAAATATTGTTCCAAGTTTTCCCCGGGGCAAAATGCACTGTTTGCAGCCCTGTTTCACTGGTCTGAGCTGTCACAAAACCTGCAGCATGTGCTTAACCATAGGTTATGATTGTACTTACGCACTTATTCCTACCACCTAGGTGAAAATTTGGCCAACTGCAAGAGGGGAAGCTAAGCAGTTACGAGGTAAAGCTGCAGGAAGAGAATACTGCCTGGGGTGGCACAAGGGTCTCAACACCTTCCCCACCATTGGGGCTTGCTGCTGTCCTCTCCTGGGGACACCCACACCAGAAGTGCCTGCGCAGGTCTGTCTCAGCAGAGCTGCTCTCCAGCAGGTCACCCCCAGCCTGTGCTGGGGCAGGGGGTTGTTCCTCCCCAGCTGCAGGACTCTGCCCTTGCCCTTGTTGAACCTCAGCAGGTTCCTCTGTGCCCAGCTCTCAGCCTGCCCAGCTCTCACTGACTGGCAGCACAGCCTCTGGTGCATCAGCCAGTGCTCCCAGTTTGGTGCCAGCAGGGAACTNGCAGGTGACATCTGCTGCTCTCCCCTCACCCATCCAGCCGGTTGTGCACTCACAGAAGGCATCAGGTTGGTCAAACAGGATTTCCCCTTGGTGAATCCATGTTGACTCCCCCGATAACCATCTTTTCCTTCATATGTTCAGTGATAACGTTCAGGATGAGCTGTTCCATCACCTTTCCAGGGATGGAGGTGAGGTGACCATCCTGGAGTTCCCTGGGTGATGGGTGATCTTTCCTGCCCTTGTTGCAGGCTGCAGTGACACTGTCCTGTCCCCAGCCCTCAGGCACCTCGCCTTTATGTCAGTGGCTGGATGGAGGCACTTTCTTCTTCAAACAACGAAAACCATTTGCAGTTGTTGTGTCTGCACACAGAAACGTTCCCACTGAGAAACTGTCTGCCGAAAATCATTTCTCAAGTATTTCATAAGCGCCGGGAACTGTGTCTGTGCCCACTGCCTGGTCGGCAGGGCTGCGGGCTCGGGCTGTGCTGCTCCGTTACACAGCACATGCTGGAGGTGCAACACCGCAGGTACACAGACGGGTACAATCCTGCTGACTGAAGCACGGCAGCCTCCTATCCTCGCCAGGGCAGCAGCTGAGGCGAGCTGAGCCCAGCAGGTTCTCCGGTGCCCTCTGCTGCCAGCTGCCTGCGGCGGGCATGGTGCGGACAGCTGAGCTCGTCCCTTCCCTCAGCCCCACATAGCAGTCCCTTCCCTCAGCCCCACACAGCCCCTTCCCTCAGCCCCTTCCCTCAGCCCCACACAGCCCCTTCCCTCAGCCCCTTCCCTCAGCCCCACACAACAGCTGCCTGCAGCCCCTTCCCTCAGCCCCACACAGCCTCTTCCCTCAGCCCCTTCTCTCAGCCCCACATGGCAGCCACCTGCAGCCCCTTCCCTCAGCCCCACACAGTCTCTTCTCTCAGCCCCTTCCCTCAGCCCCACACAGCCCCTTCCCTC
>WBNH01007545.1:33690-46330 GCA_013401255.1 Urocolius indicus
CAGCCCCACACAGCCCCTTCCCTCCGCCCCTTCCCTCAGCCCCACACCGCAGCTGCCCACAGCCCCTTCCCTCAGCCCCACACAGCAGCCAGCACTCCTCAGGTCGCTCAGTGTATGAGGCTAAAGCGGTGCTAACGCTGGATAAATAATAATACCTATTCTCCCCAGCATTTCTTCAGAGCAGGCTTTAACCTCTTCTGACAACAGTGCTGGGCCCCTCACTCACTGCCACAGGGACACTGAGGGGCTGCAGCGTGGCCAGAGCCGGGCACAGAGCTGGGGAAGGGGCTGGAGCACAAGGGTGCTGGGGAGGGGCTGAGGGAATGAATGGGGGTGTTGAGCCTGGAGAAGAGGAGGCTGAGGGCAGACAGCAGCACTCTCTGACACTCCCTGACAGGAGGCTGCAGGGAGCTGGGGGTCAGGCTCAATCCCCAGTAATAAATGACAGGAAGGAAAAGGGCTGCAGCTGCCCCAGGGGAGGTTGAGGTTGGAGCTGAGGCAGAACTGTTTCCCTGAGAGGGGTGTCAGCCCCTGTGCCAGGCTGCCCAGGGAGCTGAGGCAGTGCCCAGCCCTGGAGATATTTAAGAGACATATAGATGAGGTGCTGAGGGATGTGGTTTAGTTTAGTGATAAGCCTGGCAGAGTGAAGTGAGGGGGTTATATCTTCAAGCACTTTCTTGAGTAGAGCCCAAAACTGTTTCTGTGGACACAGTCAGGGATTCCATTGCCAGAGCTCCTGTCCCTCTCAGCCGTAGACCACTGCTCCTCTGCCCAGATCAATCTTCTGCCAGGCCAGGGAGTGCTGAGTGTAAACCCTGTCACCCTACAACCAGCTGCTGGCAAAGGGGCAGAGTAAGGTCACAGAAGTGCACAGGCATGGAAAGAGCCACTGGAGCACACAGACAGAACTCAAGGTTCTTGTTACTCACAAATACACAGGCTGTTGCATCTTTACCTTTCCTCAACACCACCATTGATGATGTCTTGAGGAAACTCCTCAACAGCAGGGAAAGATCTGCTCCAGGACTACACAATATCATAATTAACTGAGCATATGTCTTGCAAACCTCTCAGGAGAAGCTTAACAAATCAAGAGAGTAAAAGGGGCCTTACCAAACAGTATGAGACCCAAGACAGCTTGTGTCCTGGCAATTACTGAGATCACCTACTGCATATAACCATGGATGTACCATCCCCCACAACAATCACTTCTGGGGAATCAGCACTTCTGCCTACATTTGAGCTCGTTCTCCTCCTTTCCAGGTAGATATGCACACCTGCTCTGGACAGAACACCAAATAAGTTCATTTGTCTGGGGCTGCTCTGACTGCCATGTAGTTTTTATTTAAGCATACTAATTCAACAGGCTGAGCCCCAGTTGTGTGTGCTAGCTGAAGCAGTGCAGATGCTACCTTGTCAAAGGTCTTGTGTTTAGTCTGGAGAAGAGGAGACAGAGGGGAGATCTTATTAACACTTACAAATACCTAAAGGATGGGTGTCAGGAGGCTGGGACATCCCTTTTTTCTATAGTAGCTAGCAACACGACAAGGGGTGATGGGATGAAGCTGGAACACAAACAGTTCCATTCAAACATCAGGACAAACTGTTTGAGTGTTTCAGTGAGGAAGCCCTNATTCTGTGATCTTCATCTTACTATCAGCCTCTCAACTTTCATCTACTCCTTTGCCTTCCGAAGGACAGCTTGGTTTAGACTTAGTGAAGTCTTAGTTGGTTTCTTTGCCTTTCCCCTACTCTGTAAATCACATATTCAGTTCTGTTATACCAGAAAAACTGCCTTTTTTTGCCTTGTCAATTGAGCTGTTAGAATGTATTTAGGATGTATTGACAAACTTTCCCCCTCCAAGGCAATCCTATCAACTCACAGCCGCGTGTTGAACCATTCACCAACAAACCATTGTCCAACAAACAAGGGCAGTGGTGACAGGAACTCATCGTGGTTCCACCTCAGTGCCTACTAGGGCATTCATTCAAGAATATAAAGTCAGTTAACCCGATTCTTATTTTTGTTTGGTTACCATAATAGATAGAGATCTTCCAGTGACATTCAGCTGGGATTGTCCAGGGCTCACTTGAAACACACCAAGTGTGCACACGGCAGAGAGCAGGCACGGGTGAGGACAGAACTGCATCAACAATGGCACTGCGCAAGACTCAAAAGCAGGCTTGTGTTGCTTTGAATGTTCCATTTCTAAGAGTCTTAAACCAGCAGAAAAGTGGTTTCCCACACTTTTTTCTTTTTCCAACTACAAAAAGGAAGAAGAAATAGTGTGAACTCTATCCCACTTGAGCAACTGCCATCTAGTCAAGTGGCTTCGCTGAATTCAGTCGTTTGAGATGTCTGTGATACAGAACACTCCAGCTTTATTCCAGCTCCAGGAGCTCCCTGGAGAGGGACATACACCATGTTTTCCCTCTGGTGTATGTGCTATTTTGGCACTACTGAAACATTACTCTAAAAATTACTTCCATGTAGCTAACAGGCTGGAGGCTTTCAGAAAAGAGCAGGTAAAAACACTACACCCAGGGGCAACCCATAACAAGCTGTCACGCCAATAGAGGTGTAGCTGCCTGTTAATGAACACCATCCATAATAACCGAAAAGCACTTCACCTTTTCCACCTTCCAGCCAGCCACAGTTTCCACTTACTCCATGATTTAGAAGGCAAAAGCAACAACTAAGAAATCAGACATTTACAGTACACTCATAGAATCAGAGTGGTCGGGGTTGGAAGGGACCCTTGCTTCCATGAAACTGTTAGTTTAACAACAGTTAAATAACAGTGTGGCCAGTAGGACTGGGGAAATGATTGTCCTCTTGTACTGGGCCCTGGTGAGGCTGCAGCTCAAGTGCTGTGTTCAGTTCTGAGGGACACTGAGGGGCTGGAGTGTGGCCAGAGCCGGGCACAGAGCTGGGGAAGGGGCTGGAGCACAAGGGTGCTGGGGAGGGGCTGAGGGAATGAGTGGGGGTGTTGAGCCTGGAGCAGAGGAGGCTGAGGGGAGACAGCAGCACTCTCTGACACTCTCTCACAGGAGGCTGCAGAGAGCTGAGGGTCAGGCTCTGCTCCCCAGCCATGAATGACAGGACAAGAGGAAAGGGGCTGGAGTTGCCCCAGGGGAGGTTGAGGCTGGAGCTGAGGCAGAACTGTTTCCCTGAGAGGGGTGTCAGCCCCTGTGCCAGGCTGCCCAGGGAGCTGGGGCAGTGCCCAGCCCTGGAGGGATCCCAAAGCCGTGGGGCTGAGGTGCTGAGGGCTGTGGGTCAGTGCTGGGCTGGGCAGGGTGAGGGGAGGGCTGGGACTCCAGCAGCTTTAGAGAGCTTTTCCATCCAAAATGATTGCAGGAACATCTACACCACAGTGTTTTCTTTCACACAACCAGTAACAATCACTAGATATTTTTGTCTCATTTATACACATGCATTCACCTTTGTTACCTGTGAGCGCCTTGGTGTGTATTTATAGGGTTTCTCCACCGTGCCAAGTGACCCAACAGCCAGCCCAGAGCCACCTTCACCAGTGCTGTATTTTACTTATTCATATTGTCTGAAAGTGGAAAAAATCCCCAGAGTGCACAGTGGATGTATCTTCAGGGAAAGAGATAAACTTGTCCACTGCAGCAGATTGTGTTCAGCAAATAGACCACGCCACTAGAGAGGCATTTGTACTTAGACTTCAGTCCTACACAAAGGCATTGAGGAAAGGAGAGGTGCTTTTACGTGTCAGTGTTCCCCAGGCAGTGGCTGCATCTGCCTGCAGCGGCACGCACGGTGCAGCCTCAGCCGTGATGATGCTCACAGCATCACACTGGACACGGGAGCAGAAACAAACCGCTCAGCATGTTGTGTAACTCATGATTAGTTATCACACGCGTTGCCTTACTCAGTTACACAGAAGAACACAACTGCATTGAACACTTTGAGAGGGGATGAAAAGGAAAGAGATGTAAAACAGCAACATGTGTGACAGTGATAAATACACCAATGCAACAGACAGCAACCACGTCATAGGGTGTCTCTGAGTCGTGCACACAAAAGAGACTAAAGGGGTTGGACTAGATGGTCTCTGAAGCTCCCTTCCAACCCCTACCACTCTGTGATAATGTGAATTCACAGGCTCTCAGTGTGCAGTACCTGTCAGCCAACAGAACATGTCAAAGACTGGTAACGTTACAAGGCAAAACGTAGCACAGGGTATTGAACTGAGCAGCCACTTGTGTCCACCACACCTAAAACCACGTAGATGAAACTCAGCCTGTGCTACCATCACCAGCTACTGCTTCATTCTCCATTTCAGTGTACTTGGAGTCACTGTAATCAGAGCTTTGACCTCTTGTATCATTAGTTATTACAAAAATTATCAGAAAAGCCCAAAAAAACCCCAAACTGCAGGCATGGACTTTTCTCCATGGTCTCAGTGTTCAGAAGGAACACACCAGTTTCTCCAGTGCTCTGCACTGCACAGAGACTCCCCTCAGATGGCTCAGGCAAGAAACAGCTCTCAGACTCCACGAGCCTCCAGGCAGTGTTTTAAGAACAGTAAGAAAACCCAACCAGATGCAAGAGCCAAGGTCTGCCCTGTGGCTAATCCTCCACCGTTACACTGGAACTGACTCTGACTGTTCTACCCCAGTGTTCAGCCCCAAACAACTCTGCCCTGGAGACACACATCTGCTGGAGGCTGCAGCTCCCCAGTTCTGGCGTATTCGCAGATTAACTCACTCTGAAGTGTGCCACTAAAGCATTCGGCAGCCAGCTCAACCTTCTTTCTCTCAGAAAGGACACTACAAAGATGAGGAATTCATCCTCAACTTGATTCAACTTCTGAAAGGCAAAAAAAAAAAAAAAAAGGGAAAAAAAGAAGCATTTGTCCCTAAGCCACACGTGCTGGTTGGGAACAGCATGCAGAAACCCTCATGGTCCGTGGCATGCAAGATGCCACAAGTGTGTCAAACTCCTCAGACCCTGCTAGAGCCTCTTTAGGTGCTCTTTGCTGTAAAGAGTGGCAAACACACAAAGCAAGCCCGTAGGTCAGCCCCGTCCAAATCTACACCAGGATGAACCCCGAGGCATTTCTCCCCTGTTCTCCAATGTTTATTTTCCAAAACAAGGCCTGATTATTTGCACACTTCCAAAGACAGAGCCCACTCACTGTGTGGAGCTGCCCCAGAGCTCTGCTCCTTGCTGCCTCCTGTTGCCATTGCTGCTGGACACCCACAGCCCCAGTGGCATGTCCCTTCTGCACAAGAGGGACAGTGGCCCCATGAGCTTTTGGGCTGCCCCAGCTACATCCCTGAGGCAGAGGGGACCACGTCCCTGCAGCCTGGCAGGAGCACCGGCACCAAGGGAAACCCAACAGAACCCTGCCTGCCTTCAACAGGCTGGCAGGCAGCACAGGGACACAAGGGCAGGTACCTCCTGAGGGCAGGAAAGGGAGTTCTGGATCAAGAGTTTCCAGGTGCAGGCAAGAACAGGAATGAGGGAAGTAGAAAGGTTTCAGAAGATGATCTGCTGCGAGAGACAGGTTCTGTCCCAAGCACAGAGAGGACATTCAGGAGCGAGAGTGCAGGACTTGGCTGGTTCTTCCCTCCCCCAGTGCACCTCTAGTGACAGGACAAGGGGTGAAGGGATGAAGCTGAGACAAAAAGTTCCACTTAAACATAAGGGAAAACTGTTTCAAAGAAAATAGTGTTTCAGTGAGGGAGCCCTGGCCCAGGCTACCCAGGGAGGGTGAGGAGGCTCCTTCCTTGGAGGGCTTCAAGACCCACCTGGACACGTTCCTGTGTGACCTGATCTAGGTGGGAGCTGCTTCTGCAGGGGGTTGGACTGGATGAGCTCTAACGGTCCCTTCCAGCCCCCACCATGCTGTGATTCTACGACCTCGGGGTGCACCCAGAGGTGCTCTGCACCCATCAAGGTCCTCACTCAGCACAGCCCATGTGATTCCCTTGTCCTTTGCCACAGCTGCTGACTAGGGTCTGGGCTCCCTGCACTGCCTGGCAGCCAGCACCCTGAACCCAGAGAGTCAGATGATCGGCTTTCACACCAGATACTGCCTGTGGCTCTGTGCTAACAGCTACACCATGGCAAAAATCAACTTGAAAGGGATTTGTGATCTCATGGAAATTATTTATGGGAGTGTCAGGGTCTGCATCCACAGTAAGAGGAGAAAACACACACCAATTTTAGGGATCCTGAACTTACACTGTGCAGCTAAAACCATCTACTGTTCCAAAACCTGTAAATTTCCCTTATCTTCTGGCTTAGGTCAAACACTACACATTTATACTCCACAGCCCCAGCTGAGAATTTAATCATCTCCTCCCTATTGACCGGCAACAGAGCTGTCAATGGGGTATTTATTACACAGTGCACTCTCCATGTTAGAACGATACCATCTGTAACAACTTAAATCCCACTTCAGATTCGAGCAGCTGAAAGGTTAATATCTCAACAAGGTATGCAGGGCCCCTAAAACAAACAGAAAACTCAAACTGGCACTCCAGACAAAAAAGAAAACTTCCTGAAAGCTGGACGAGACAGCAGCACGAGCATTCATTAGGTCTGTAACATGATCTTCTTAGTCTCGACTTGTACTGAAGAACTGCTTGAAACGTTAAAAACATAAGTTGGGAACATGTTTTTATCTGTCTGGTCTTATGGAGATCCTATTGACTTCAGGACAACTTACTTAAAATACTTCAGGGCCACATCAACAGAACTCAGCTCAGACTTCACTCGGGTTTAACTTCACACAGTTGGAAAGAGAACAGATACTCTTACAACTCATCAGCTCCTGCTCAGATGTTGTGAGTTCTGTTGGACACAATATCTACGTATTTACACAAGGTCTGTGAGAAGTATGGCTGAAGGAGATGCTACACTGCCAGGGACTCAGCTGTAACCGTCCCAAAAATCACAGGAACACTGAGGAGATTCCTGCTTCTCTCAAATAACTCCCATGAATTTGCCACAGCACTTCAATATCTACATGAAGTTCCTCTTAAACAGATTCAGTATTCCAACCACTTTTGCTTCTTTCAAAAGAAGTGGTAACGTGCAAAGCTGTAGAGGTAAGGAAGGGACAGAATCCAGACACATCTATCAGGTAAACCAAACATCTGTTATCATATGGGAAGGCCAAATTGAACGCAGCAAAGCCAGCATATAAACATGGTCACTCCAGAGCCAGTATCAGCAACAGAAATCTTGTCTCTGTGAAGCCCAACCTCTTCTCCAGAGTTCACTCCTCCTCTCTTTTGTTTTGGTACTGCAGCATCTCTCCACTGCAGGGTGTGGAGGCTCCTTCCTTGGAGGTCTGTGTGACCTGATCTAGGTGAACCTGCTTCTGCAGGGGGGTTGGACTGGATCATCTCTAAAGGTCTCTTCCAACCCCACCGTTGTATGATTCTGTGATCTCAAGGCCAGCTGCGGGAGTCTGAGGTAGATGCTGATGTTGTGAGTGGGCAGCAGTACTCCCACAGCACAGCCCAGGGACACTATCCGCAGTGCTACCTTGCATCTCCTCAGCAAGCACCGTGTGTCTGACTACACCCCCGCAGAAGCTGCTTCTTGCGGTGCTTGTGCTCAGCATCAGAAGCCACTCCTCAACTCAGCAGATTTGGGGAAAGAAAGTAAAAAGGCTTTGTCTTGCCATGTTCTGCACACAGCTACCAAAGGAATGTTTGTTGCAAATTCCACCAAAAACACCAAAATCAAGCTGATTAAGCTTTTAATTGCTACTTTGATGTAGTGTCAAGCTAGACATGCCAGCTAATGAACAATTTGCGAGCGTCGTTAAATTAATGGAGGAAAATGCACAGGGAGGCTCATTTATGCATTAAGAAATTAGTCATTTCAATAAAAGCTGAATTGGATACCACTAATTTGGAACTGACAGAAAACTCCTAAGTAGCTTGGAGCATTTGCAGTAAATTTCCTCCCACTTAGACTTGAGATGGCAAGAATGTCAGACCTGAATTAACCTTCAGGAGAAAAACAAACTCCTGCTTTCTCGTTCATTTTGGCTGCAGAGCCCACTTCTCTCCCCGCTGATACCTGGGTTTGGTTCTTTAAGCCATAGCACAGCAAGCCCAGACTTGCAGAAAAGCTATTCCCACAGCTGTAACCAATTCTTTCAAAACAAAACAGAGGACACAAGAAGTGACTGTCTCTCTACCTCTCCACTTAAAACCAGTTTTCTTGTTTGACAGTTGTTACTTTGGCCCAGTGGAAGCTATGGTCTCTTCACCCCATCTTCTGATTCACAGGTGAACAGGGAAGCAATCATATAAAGACAATCTCACGTGCTCCAAAACCTTATCTTTTCCCTCCCAAAGCCCCGGTTTAAAACTCAGCAATCCAAGGCTCACAATGGAGTTAAAACCTGGGCTTGATATAGCCTAGCAGGAAAAGCACCAAGGCAGCATGGTTGAGTGAACTCTTTCCTGCATGAGTACTTCCTTCTAGCCTTCTTGTGGCATGGGCTGAACTGCAAACTATGCTTTTAGTGCCTTTTTCTCTGAACCTTTCTGCCACCCACTGCCTTTCTACCACCCTTAGGAATCACAAGAGTGGCACCTGGATGAATCTGAGACCCAGACAACCCCCAGTCTGGCTACTGAGTCAGACAATGATGGCTGGCACCTGGGAGACCGGTACTGAAAGCCAGAAGGGTGAGCAGAGCTTCCTCAACACAGGACAGAAAGTACTGCGGGCTTTTGGTCCTTCTTCCATTACAGAGGGCACCCGGGAAGACAGCCAGGAGTCATTTTAACTATTGCCAAACACTGCCAAGGTCTGAGCACTCGCAGCGCTGTGGCAGATGGGGAACTCGAGAGGGGCTTCCTGTGGTAGGGGAGGGCATGGGCAGCCCCTGCTGTGACTAACAGCCTTCTTCCCACACACAGCCCACAACCTGCACAGGCTGTAAACGAGTGATGGGATGTCTCAGCGTGTTGATGAACAATCAGTTATAAAGAGTCCTTGCTCTGCTGCATTCATCCTGTTGAAATGCATGAAGTGGCCAGTGCAGAGCACCTACCTGGCTCCAAAGATGTCTTTTTTCGCCAGATCAATGCCAGAAACCACCTTCACCCTGAGGATACGAGACTCCTCCTGTTAATGAAAAGGAAAATTGGTTTAATGTTTAATCTGCAATTCGTGTTGAAGAGCAACAGCTGGCAAGAGGCTGAGCTGTGAGTGAACTATGAGACTTCAGACAGCAGAACAAAACCCCCCTGGAAGGAGGCGTACACTCTATCTGCTCAAGAACAGCCCAAACCCAAGCACAAGGAGCATCCAACTCCAGCCAGAGCTGACAGAGTCAAACAAAAGCAGAGCAAGGAATAACATCATAGTAATAGAAGACAATTTGCTGAACAGAGACATTTCAAATCCTAAACGATCCATACTCCACAGAAATTCTGCTTAGGCCCTAAAGCTGTCTGTTCAGACACAAGGGGAAACACTCATCTTCAGTGATGTGTCCAACAGTGCCAACACCTCATGGCCAGAGACGTCTAAGGTCTTGACAAAAAAAGGGTGCAAGGTTAAAAAGAAATCCTTAAAAACCTGTCTCACACAGAGCTCAGAATCAGCTTCCAGTGGCACACAGCACCTTCAGAGATGCATTTTACCAGGGCATCAGCCTGAAGCTCAGCTTATCACTCTGTTACATTGAGCTCCCAAGGAACATTGGTATAAACGGTGCTTTTTACTGCATATTGTTTTTACCCTGTTTGAACAGCTCATTTTCACTGCACAATAGAAGCCACCAGAATTAATTCTGGAAAGGACCCAGCAGAAGCAGGTTCTGCTGTCACTGGTATCAGTCGTGCCTTTTTCTCCACCAATAAGCCCTCCAGTGCTGCAAGACACAGGATTCAATTACAGTAACTGAGAGTCTGTTCCTTGAAGCTTGTTCAGAAAAACAATCACATTTTCCCACAGGTTTACCCTGGCACGGCTGTACTTCACCTACTCCCTTTGCTTCAGATGGCTGCAAGGGAGGCACAGACTCATATCTGAGAGTTCTGACTAGGGAGGTGGGAAGAGAAGCAAAGCCATGACGGTCTGGTCCAATACCATTGCTCTGGAAGGAGTCGGAAACAGATACTTCAGAGAAAGAAAAGCCTCACCGAACCTGTCTGCAGGGCGAGTTTCATCCTGACACACACGAAAACTATGCTGCATTAGAACAAAAGCCTGAGCATTTAAATCCTTTCCCAAAATGCGCCTGCTCGTGTTCTTCCCAGCAGCACTTAACACTGCCCACAGCGGTTTCCAGTTAAAAAAACACCACTCCTTCCCAAAAGAGCCGAAAGCTTACCAGAAAAGTGAACCCAGCAGTGTGTGAACCAGAACGATTCAATGGATATATGTCAGGGGACTGCAATGGCTTTGCCTGGGACAGGTGTTTTGGTAACAGGGGGGCTAAAGGGGTGGCTTCTTTAAACAAAGAGAGTTGCCAGAAGCTTGCCCTGTAGCTGACAGGGCTCATGCCAGTCAGTTCTAAGATGGACCCACAGCTGACCCAGGCCTGGCCAATTAGAAACTGAGCTAACCTCTCTGTGATTAACTTATGGGAGAAGGGGAAGAAGTTGCTGGCCCGTTGCAGAACTGCAGCAGCAACATGGAGTGAGAATGTGAAAACATCTGTGCAGACACCAAGGTCAGTGCAGAAGGAGGGGGAGGAGGGTGCTTGGGCACTGAACAGGCTCCCCTGTGATATGTGGTGAGGCCCATGGTGAGGCAGCTGTGCCCCTGCAGCCCATGGAGACCCCAGGGAGCAGAGACCCACTGGCAGCCCGTGCAGGAGCCCACTGGCAGCGGATGGATGCCTGAGGGAGGCTGAGGCTGCGTGGGAAGCTCATCTGGAGCCCAGGCCAGAGCAAATTTGCTGTCAGGACTTGTGATCCCGTGAGGGTCCCAAGCTGGAGCAGCCTGTCCCTGAAGGACTGTTCTCCTGTGGGTGACCCACGCTGGGGCAGGGTGTGAGGAGCTGCCCCTGTGACAGGCCCCAGGCTGGAGCAGTTGGTGAGGAGCTGCAGCCCATGGGAAGGAGCCACGCTGGAGAACTTCCTGAGGGACTGTCTCCCGTGGCAGGACCCCACAGTGCAGCAGTGGGAAGGGTGAGGAAGCCTCCCCCTGAGCAGCAGCAGTGGCAAAGTACATCTGTAATGAACTGACCCCAACCCCCATCCCCATCCCCTGCGCTGCTGTGGGGGAAGGAAAGGGAGTCCTGGGCAAAGGGAGGGGTGGGAAGAGGTGTGTTAAGATTCAGTTTTAATTCTCATCTTCTTGTTCTGACTGTTCATTAATTAAATTAAATAAACCCCCAAAACCCAAACCCCAATCCCTCAGCAGGAAGAAGTCCAACTACCAGAGGAGCCCTAATTCATGTCCTGCAAGACACAAAAGATGATGCTCAAGATTATCTAAATAGATCAAAAACATACCTGAAGCTTCACATCGTACTTCAAGTACAGCTGAAGATGTGGCCCTGCTCCCTCCCTGCAGGCAGGCTCTCAGGCCCTGCTAAATGTTCCATTTTCATAGAATCATGGAATCACAGCACGGTGGGGTTGGGAGGAACCTTTAGAGCTCATCCAGCCCAACCCCCTGCAGAAGCAGCTCCCACCTAGATCAGGTCACACAGGAACGTGTCCAGAGGAGTCTTGAAGCCCTCCAAGGAAGGAGCCTCCACACCCTCCCTGGGCAGCCTGGGCCAGGGCTCCCTCATTCAAACACTGAAAGAGCTGTTCTTATGTTTAAATGGAACTGTTTGTGTTTACTCAGCAGAAACAGTGCTTTTCCAAAGCTTTGCTCAGATTTGCCTGTGCAGGACATATATGTCATTTCTTAAAAATACCTCGACTGGTAACGAGGCTCTCACCTGTCTACCCTCAAAGTTGTTCCTCAGTCAGTGAGATACTTTGACAGCATTTCTTGTATACAAGCAGCAAGGTGAACTTTGGATGGAGGACAATTCTTCTGCAGAATATGACCCAATATCACAGAATCACAGAGTGGTAGGGTTGGAAGGGACCTTTAGAGATCAGGCAGCCCAGCCCATGCAGAAGCAGGTCAACCTAGATAAGGTTCTTCTTCCCCTCTGCTCTGCCCTCTTGAGGCCTCATCTGGCGTCCTGTGGCGAGTGCTGGGCTCCTCAGCTGCAGAGGGACAGGGAACTGCTGCAGAGAGGCCAGTGCAGGGCCAGCAAGATGATCAGGGGATTGGAGCATCTTGCCAGGACAGCCCCAGCGAAATGGGAGGAAAAAGACAAGCAAGGTTGTTGTGGATGGAAACAAGGGCAGGGAGAGTTCAGTGCCAATTACAGCTCCAGGCAAAACAGACTCCAGTAATCGACTGAGAGAGGAAAGTAGGAAAGTTGATTCTACTGCCTACAAGAAACAGAACGGAAGGATCACCACAGGCACCAGTGGGTACCAGCAGCTTCCCAGCTGGGCACAGGCTGACTCCTCCAACTTGTAATCCTCTGCTCGCCACATCCTCAGCTGGGAACACCTCCTGAGGGGAACAGCCAGGGAGCTGCTGGAGAGAGTTCAGTACAGGGACACAGAGATGATGGAGTGGAGCATCTCCCTTGTGCTGAAAGGCTGAGGG
>WBNH01007545.1:46340-73971 GCA_013401255.1 Urocolius indicus
GTGCCCTGCTCTAGGTGCTGCTGCTCTGGCAGGGGGGCTGCACTGGATGAGCTTTCCACGTCCCTTCCAACCCTTGAGATTCTGTGATTCTCTGATAGGCAGAAAAAACTGTTTCATGCTCTTGTGTTTGCTACTTGTGTCCCAGTTTCTTCACTTACCTCCAAGCATGTTGTGTCCAGCTAAAGAGAGGAGTTACATTTTTTACAGCAACACCTCACTGCCCACCAAAAAAAATCCCAGGAAGGATTGCTTGGCTAGGCACAGCCAGAGACTCGAAGCAGAGTACTCATTACCTGGCACAGGTTTCTACCCATCCTTCTCTGAAAAGACTGCACAAGGAAATTAGGATTTCTGGGTATTTTTTTTAACATGAGAACCCAAGGCGCAGTGACAGAGAGCAGCCAGAACAAGGTCACCAAACGTGGACCAACTCCAAGTGAGAAGAGCTCAGGACGCAAATACCAAATAAAGTGACCACTCTGCAGCTCTGAGCCTGAGCCAGTCTTTAGCTAAGCAGCATTTAGTATTAAGGACATGTTTAAACATGTATTTCTTTCAGCAGAAAGTGCCAATTTAAACAGCTCTCCTCACCAGTTTATTCCATTCCCACCGAGGTTTATACTGAACTTAGGTCAACGTCTTGAGCCAGTGGAGCCCATGAACAGCACACCAACAAAACTGAGTTTAAAATGGGCAGAGATGAATGGTGGATGGGGGCAGCTGCTGAAAAGAGAGCACCGCTATGAACCCAGACCAGAAACTGGAGGCTTCGGTCTGCAACACTCACTGACGTTCATCTGAGCTCAGGCAGTGCCGACTTGCTCCAAATGCCTAAATCTGCAGGATGGGGAAGCCCTCATGGACACGCATGGAGAATGCTTGCACTGAGTTCTGTGTCACCTGGGCACGGCCTTCCGGTTAAATAATACTGAAGAACCCCTTAAAGAGCTCCAACAGCAGGTACAAAGTGGAACTAGAAATGAAACAGACGCCACGAGACAACACTGATGATGAGTTCTCTACGGATGAGCAGCTCTAGGTGCCACATGAACCACTGAACAGAAAGACAACCTCAAACTGTCTAGGTAACAACCTGATACACGCTAATCTAGCAGAGCACAATTTATGAGCAGTTAAAAATCCTGGCTGAAGAGACCTTCATGAGCAATCGATCATCTCATGCACCCTCATACAGCAGCTTTCCTAACACAAGCCTCCCTCCATTTCCTGACAGTTGCATCCAGCAGCTTTTGCGTGAGTAACACAAGAAGAGAGCAAGGTGGTCAGGCTCACCAAGGATGCAGCCCTGGGGTACTCCCTGTGCACTCAGGAGCCAGCACCTACCCTGCCGTGCCCAACATCCCACCCCACCTCTCCAGATTTTACTTATTGCAGCGTCACAAGGACGGGGAGGCAGGAACTCACAGGTGAGGTATGGTAAAGGGAAGACAAGGCTGCGAAAGCTGAGAACACCTGACAGAAACACTGTCCTCACCCGAGGGCTTCATCTACCCAGAAGCCACCGACTGCTCGAGCTGCCATCCTCAGAGCACGCTGAGGCAGAGGCAGCAGCCCACAAGAGCGCTGCAAAAGCAGGTCATGGTCCGCAGTCTGCGCTGGCACACCCCAGCCCATGCAAGCTGAGTGGACTCTTGGTGTCCCAAGGTCACTGTTCAACACGGCGTGTTTTCACAGCTCTGCTCCGTGTCACCAGGAAGCAGCAGCCGCAGCGCCTGCGTGCTCACGCCACGTCCAGCTGCCTGCACACCCAAGCGCTACTGGAAACGCAGAGGATTCCAAATCACAGGATTGCTCCGGTTGGAAAGGGCCTTTGAGGCCACTGAGTCCAAATCATCAACAAGATTCATTTCCCTCTCCCTACTTCTCCACTAAGTGGATGGGGGCTTTTAACCCGGATCCCTTCCTCTTGGTTTAATACTCGGCAGTCACAGAGAACTGGTGCTTAGACGGCTCACATGGTGTGACACTGACCGTGGCTCATGGCAGCAACTGCTACAACCTGCTGCTAAACCCTCAAATCACTTCTTGTAACTGCGCTCTGTGGGTAGACGAACTGCATACTTAATATTTACCAAAGATAAATACCCATCTGGTGGCAAGACTAAACTCTATATGCCTTCCATGCTGTTCCTGCGCTGCCTGAAACAGCCAGCACAGGCCATGGACAGACCTCAAGCTGAACGAGCCCAACAGCTAAACCTGCAACGTCTATATTCCACCGAGTTCCCTTCGCTCTGGAAAACAAGGACCTTACTCTTCCTTCTGAAGCGTGCTGCTTGAAAAACAAGTTCAGCTCACCTCACAGGTCAGTCTCAAACCTTGCCTGCGGCATGCTAAGCCTGGAAGGGTCTCTCTGAACTGCCAGGCTCCTCCTTGGTGGGTTCAGGGGCTGGAGCTGAGCTACGCAGCAGCTCTGACTTCCAGAGGATGACACCCGCCACGGCACAGCCCTGCAGCCCACGCTCACTCTGCACACCTCTCATGACCTCTTTTTATTCCTACCACAAGGCAGAATGCACCTCAGAATTTTAAACTGTGCTGCTCAGGGTATTTTGATGAAAAACATTCTGCAACAGTGCTGCTGGAAACCCAAAGCTGTGTCTGCAGCCCGCGCTGGCTGTTAGCAGTTAAGCAGTAAAACACTAACATTTATGAAGCCTCGCTTGCCAAAGTTCTTCGTGCCTATACTCCTTCTGTCCTGGCCTCTCTAACTTCAGCTCACCTCACCCACTGCAGCAGGGTGCCATAAAACGCTCGGTTAGGTATTACTGCAGAGTTCCACTGCCTAACCACCTTCATACTTACTTCTGCTTCGTCCAATGATTAACATGAAGTTTATGTGTTCTTGCCTCCCCGAGAATGTCAGAGGTTACATAGTTTTTCTTCGCTGAAAAACAGATTCTGCTTCCTCATCTGTAATTCACGGTGCCGTTTCAGAAGACTTAGCTGATTTAGGTAGAACCAAGCAATGAGACGGAAAGTCAACCACGCAGCAAAAAAAAAACAAAACCCACTCTTCACTGGCAAGGAACAAACCTCCATTTGCCTCAGAAAACAAGCAAGGCAGAGCAGATGCATTTACAGATTTGGGAGACTTTTTAATGTCTATTTGTGTGCACGATTCATTTTTAAATGAACGCCACATTTGCTCTCTCCAGGTGCCCTGGAAACCATTTCTAACACCTTTATAAAGTCCTCCTGCCCTTGCACTAATACAATACCCAGCAGCTAGGAAGTTTAAGGAAGAGTTATGGCAACAACAGGGAAAGAATGTGGGCAAAACACAGCACCCTGAGCCGTGCTCTTCCTCCCTCATCAGCCAGGAGGGAATGTCACCCCTCAGCTTTGCCCCTCCAAAGGATAATCCAGGACAGGTAGCTTAGTACACACCGGATAACCAAAGTGGATGTGCTACAAAAAGCTACCTGAACAAGATTGGGAACATACATCTGTATGTTCTAAGGTTCCATTTAAAACACAAGGGAAAACTTCAGTGTGAGGGTGATGGAGCCCTGGCAGGGGCTGCCCAGATGGGCTGTGGAGGCTCCTTCTCTGCAGACATCCAACCCCAGCTGGATGAGTCCCTGTGTGCCCTGCTCTAGGTGCTGCTGCTCTGGCAGGGGGGTTGCACTGGATGAGCTTCCCAGATCCTTTCCAACCCTTAACATTCTGTGTTCCTGTAACCCTCAGCGTTAAGAAGGAAAGCTGCATACGTCAGCTTCCTATGGGACAGAAAACCCCACGGTGGATTTAGAGCGTGCACTAAGAGAGCAGCACTGAAACAACGATCGATAACGGGTATAAAATTAGAAGCCTGGCAGACAGACAAGTGTGAAAGGCACAACGCAGAGATCAATGCAAACCAGCGATGGAACAGAAGCCGCGCAGGCCACAGGAGACGGAGCGTTTCACACCTCCCTCCGCTCCCACCCCACACGCAGCCTGTGAACCCATCGGCCCCATACACACAGCCTGTGAACCCACTCGCCATTCAACACCCCCACCCCAGACAGCCACCTTTCCCTTCCCATCCCCAGGCCACACGCCCCACATCCCCCTGCATCCCCCTGCACTCACCGGACCCCACACTCCCCTGAACTCGCACTCACCGGCCCCACAGCCTCCCAGGACACACAGAAGGGCGGCTGACGGGGCCATAAAAACCCGTCACCACAGCAACCAGGTGAAAGGACAGCGAGCTGCCGTTTCACCTGAAGAAAGCTGAACCTCGGCGGGGGGAGGGTTGCTTTGGGTTTGTTTGGGGTTTAGGGGTTTTTTTTCTTTCTCCCTGTGCAGAGGCATTTTTGATTTCAAAACAAGATAGGTGTCTGCGAGGTAAATTTCCACTCAGTGCAGAGAGAGAAACCAGATGGCACTGGAAAGTTACCTCCACACACACAGACCCTGCAAAGCCGGTTCCATCCACTGAGCACCTCTCTCTGCCCTTATTGTACCTGAAAGTTTGCAAAACACAACAAAATCGAAAAGACAACAGATCTTTAACTCAATGTTTTGGTTGCAAAACAGATCAGAATGGAAGAGACAACAGAACTTTAGCCCAATGTTGGCACCTTTGTTACCCTGAAGGAGGAAAACAAACACAAAGGGAGCCTCTGGTGTGAGGGGCATAATAAAACCTTACAGCCAGCCAACTAAACTGCTCCTCGGTTCTCCCTGTTATGGACAAAAATCAACTAGGATTTGCTGCTTCAAAACAAAACAGAATGTTTGTCATCTAACTACAAGAGCAGAAGTGTTTTGTGTACCATGCTACTCCCCAAACCTCTCAGCAACGGAAAACACAGGAGACAAGTGAGCCTGCAGAAGAGCCAGGCCAGTTCTTTCTTTGATGTGCTGGTGGATTTAACCAAACCACATCATGTCTGAGTGGAAAAAGAAAAGCATACTTTAGTAAATTCCTACACACCAACACCTTAGATAGAACATCACCAAGTCAGCTTGTCGTGTTCTTACATACGGCCTCCTACCCAACGTCAAGCAACGTAAAGGCAACCCAAAAGCTTTGAGAGGCAAAGAAGGATGCCCTACCCAACAGCTCCTGCCATCCCCCTCAGGGCCTGCCTGAGGAAAACCCACACTCCTCAGCAGCACTCAAGGGAGCATCATCCAGTGCTCACCCCTCTCCTGCCCAACCCTCTGACCTCCGCTTGTGAAGGCAGCCCGCAGCCTCCTGGTCCAGCAAACTCCGGTGACCGTACCCCACAGCCCCAGAAATGCTTTCAAATCAAAGACTCTGCATAGACTTTAAGGACAAACAACAGTATCCACCGTTTGCAATAAAGGCCGTGAGCTAAGCCGGGAAGTCAGTCAACACGTAACTCCACTAGTACCCTCATTGTCTCCCAACAGCAGAAGCACTGGCAGCAGGAAGAAGCTGCTTTTCTTTCTGGAGACACAGGGAAGAAGACAGGCACCCAAAGTGAACAGCTCAACCTCTTGTTGGACCCTCTTGAGTGGAAGCTCAGCCTCTTGGGACACCACAGAGATGTCCTGAAGGCCGCAGCAGCAGTAAGGGATAAGCCTCAGTATAATTCTCGAGGTGCCTCACTGCTCTTGAAATCTGCCAGTGGCAATTTTGCAAACAGTCTTTGATAAGATCTCAGTTCTGCAATGGAAACAAACACAAGCACTAAGGGTATGAAGCACATCTGCGCTCTGCAGTTTGGCACAGGAAAACAAGCTCAAAGGGAAGGTCACTAGGTTACAACCAGCTACTTATCTGGCTCAAGCATAGATACGACAATCTCAGTTCAAGTGGCTTTACCATGAGCAGCAGCCTGGGAACTCATCTCAGACCCTCCTCCCTTCACGTGTCGATCCCACGTCCCCCCATGAAGTCCGAGAGCAAAACAAATTGTGCCCTTTCTTCCCTGCAGAATCCTCAACCCCCGCTGCGTGATGCAATGTGGCTTTAAAACAAATGATTTTGTCTAAAGTAGATCTCAAAATGAGAGCAACTAAACCTAGAAGCTTTTGGAGGAGAGAGTGTCACGTAATTTGGATCAGAAGGATGCCCCTGGCTACACAGAGTCAGTCAGTTCAGGCACACCTAGGTGACAAACCCCCACACAGACCAAGCTCTGAGAAAAACAGGACCTTGCTGCTGAGCAAAATCTGACTTCTCATCTTCACACGATGATGCCCCAGGCCGAGGGAGAGCAGCTCTTCCAATCAGAGCGAGCGTGTCCTCACCATCTCCCTGTGCTGAGGCGGAGGGGATGGCAGGAGCAGCACAAGCACACGCTTCTCGTGGATGAGTCTAAAGGGCCAGCAGGAAAGATGAGGGCTTGAAGCTCTCAGGATGGCAGTGTGAGGCCAAGCTCCTCAAAGTGCAGCCACAGGCCGCATCAAGCTGTGCTGAAAAGGTTCTGATTACCCCGCAATGCTACAAAGTTCACTGAGCTGTGTTTTGCTGTGTACCTCACTAACGCACACCAGAGCTACCACGTCAACCAATCCAGCAGACACCAGTAAGCATCAAAAGAGCTGCAGAGTTTAAAGAACTGTGGGAATCTTAATATCATGCAATGGAAGAACACTGAATGTTGTACAGAAAGGATTCTGCAGGGCTGCAGGGTGAGGCACCAGACTCGTTTTCCTTGGCTAGGCTGACACAGCTGGGGAGGGGGGCAAAAAACACCTGGCAAAATATCAGCAAGGCATGAGTTTGTCTGAGAGGGGCTGTAGCACATGCTGCTCTTGCATGGGGACAAAATGGCACACAAAACTGAAGTGGGCAAGTTAAAACACACACACATCATGAGCAGCCCAGGGAGATCAAAGGTACGCACGTATCAGCAGCAGGGCTGAGAACCCAGAGCTCCCAGTCCTGCACTGGAAGCACAGTACAAAGGAACGAGCCTGAAGCACAGCACTGACTGACCTCATGAAAACCTTACACGGTGATTTTACTGTGTGTTTTGAAGAAACAGTGCTGCAGGTGAGCTGCCTGCGATCTGTTCTTGTAACAACCAGCTGAACCACACGCAGCGAGACACACTGGGGCAATTTTAGCAAGCAGGCTGAACCAGGCCACCTGTGGTCTCCAGAAACACCTCAGAGAACGCAGGAGAACTTTAAATTAATGGCCTTGCTGTGCTACACACACTTCATTCTCCTTGTTTAACGTTCAGACCTATTTATATCGCTCACTAAAGGAATCCATCTAACCAACGTGTTGTTTTCTGCACTAAACCTTCCAGCAGTCTCACGCAGGCTGTGCACAGACAACTTCTACATCCAGCTGTGCCAGTAAAGGGAAAGAAGTCTTACCCAACAGCTTTCTTCACGGCTTTTAACACTGGTACAGGTAACCCATCTTCTCCCTCCAGCAGAGGCCACAACCACCAAGGTCAGTCAGGTTAGCTTCCCCAGACTCACTCCTTTGGACAGCTTCAAGCTCACGTGCGCTCAGAGCAGTAGCTGGGGAGAAGACACAACCCCTACCAAAGGGCTTGTGGCTACCCACTGGTTTTCCTTCACTTGCTCCTCTTCTAGGCTCAGACTCGGTGGTTACTTGGATTTCCATCTTCTTGGTTCCTCCATCTAAACAGCCTGACATTGGCCTAAATGCCCACTCCTGTCACCCGTGCTGCACTAATGACTGCCCCCAGAAGCTTGCAATAACAGGTTTAACACAAAAGGCACAACGGCCACTCACATCTGCTTAATTCAGCAGCATTGTGTGGCAAGGAGCTCAAAGGAAAGAGCCGTGCAGCACGAGGAAGGAGGGAATGTTTGCTGAATCACCTGTGTCCATAATAAATCTATGGCATAGGAAATTCTCCTGAAGGAAACCTCAGTCTGTCTCTGGACTAGAGAAGTATTTCATCTTTGGTAGTGGCAGAGAAACAGGAAAAGCATGTTACGTACTACTATTAAAAATACGAACAAAGCTTTGACTGGTGCACTTGCAGGAGCCTGAAGGCAACTCTCCCGCATGGACTTCCTTCTAAAAACCACCCCAAACACAACACAACACCCAACCTGTTCCTGCAGCCACAGACCAGCACCAAGACTGTGTGCGTCCCAGCTCAAAGTTACTGCAGGCTTACATGCAAAGTTAAGGAAGAAAAACATGACGGCGGCTTCTTTCCCTTCCCTTAGGGGACACAGAAACTCAGCTGGGTCGTTCACATCTCAGGCTTCTGTTTAAACAAGTGCCTAACTTTCTGGCGTGCAAAAACAGCCCTTCAAGTATGAACCACCATAAAATAAAGGAACGTTGTTCGTACATGTAGGGCAGCTCCATCACAGAGGCCCTGACACTCGCCAAGGCTTTGCCAGCCAGGGAACGAAACAAGGCCAGCTGGTTTAATTTCAGATACTCATTATCCTCGGGTCAATGTCCGGACAGATCTATTACTTTCCAGTACACAGAAGAGAGCAGTACTTCAAACCTTATTAGTCGAAAGAGGAGCACAAAAAAAATCCAGTTCCCCAGTAAATGTCCAACAGTTTTTAACGAAGAATGGTCTAAATTCACAGTGAAGAGCCAGAAGGATGCCACAGACTTGCTTCCGAAGAGTCTTTTTAAGCACAACGACCAGGGCTTTACCTTTCACTAAACCCAGCTTCTGGTATTTTAAATGTTAAAGGTGAAAGGTTAAAGTTACATTTTATTAAACCCAAAGCCACTGCACATCCTAAAGTGGTGACAAAATCCAGCAGGCCCTTAGCAGTCAAGCTGTTTTAAAGCGAAAGGATTACGAATTGCACTTCATATAATCCTCTTCATCTTTCCCATGCAAACTGCCACCCCAACCCAGCTGTAGCTGTATTTTAGACTTCCCATTTATCAGAAATCTGCATGAGCAAGCAGTTCACACAAAATCAAATCAAACCAAACCACAGAAGGGATGAGGCTGGACTGACCTCCGGACATGACCTAATGGTGAGGGCTGGAAAGGACCTCTAGAGACCATCTAGTCCAATCTCTCAGCTAAAGCAGGTTCACTTAGGTCGTGTTATAAAAGAGCATGTTCAGGCAGGTCTGGAAAACCAGCCTAGACCACAGCCTGCTGTGGAAAGCTGTGGCAGCTCACAGAGGCAGGGCTGGCCATGCCCTGTCAGTTCTGAACATCTCCAAGGATGGAGACTCCACTGTTTCTGCTGCTCCGTCTCACGCAGCCCAAGAGGCCAGGCTCAATGCATTATCTACCAAGCACGGCCCAATGCACCTTCTCCTCAGAGCTACTTTCTAGCTGGTTGGGCCCCATCCCCTCCTGGAGCGCTGGGTTATTCCCACTCAGGTGCAGGACACACATTTCAATCTGCTGCACTTCACAAGATTCCTGCCAACCCGTTTGTCCAGCTTGTCCAGGTCCCTCTGAACAGCAGCACAGCTCTCCAGCCTATCAACTTCTCCCCCTGGTTTGTATCACCTCCACCTCAAAAGTCTTCTGATCAACAGCAAAGTAGGGAGGGCACGAAGAGGAAGGCACGATACTACAAATGACAAGTCAGAGATTACTTGGAAGCAGATAAAAACAGAGTTTCCAGCTAAAAGAGCTACAGAACAGCTGTGGCTAGGAATCAGGAGAACGAGGCTGGAACAACTATGATCAGGAACCAGGAAGGCAGGAAAACATTGAGCACAGGTTTTATGTGTAGGCAATGACATGTGCAAGGCTCCATGGAGACACAGGCTAGCTGCTGCACAAAGGGCAACTTCTACCTGCAAGCGGTCCAAAGCTGTTCTGAAACAGGGCAGCTCTTGCTCCTGCTAGGAGTGCCTGTCTGCTTAGCTGTGGCTGTGCTTCGCTACACCTTGTGTCCTGCAAAAGCTCGCAGAAGAGCTGGGGGGATGCCCAAGGTAGCAGTGCGTGATCACAAGCTGCCAGGTCTCAAGACTTAACTAGAACACGATCGCTGGCAGCGCACACAGGCTTATGCCAAGCAACCTCTGGCTACAGTTGGATCACAAACGGTGGGCAGGTGTGTTGCAAGCCTACTGGCCAGAGAAATCTGTGTGTTCCCTGGCAGAAAGGGGTTATAAGGGCTTCTCAAGGCCATGGTATCAAAGCTTTTCCTCAGAAACTCCTTTGCAAGTTATACCAGTGCTGGAGGTCCAGACTTTTCATGAGAGTGGGACTAAGGCTGAATCTATTTGATGAATCTCTTTGAATGGACTACTTATCAGTTAAGCAGAAAAAGGCAACTGACCTCGCTCCTTTAACTCACCTGAGGCTCATTATCCACCCGTGTGTTATCCCTGCCATTTCCCACGCTCTGAAATGCAGCTTTAAAGCTGCCACCATTTCACACGTTGGCCTGAGCACAAGGCTCAGGTAGTAGCTTCCCCATCAGGCTGTTAAACGCACGCTGTGAGTGAGGACCCAGATGGTCTGCTGCAAAGAGGCCAAGAGGTAAGCCGTCAGGACTGCCTCCCCAGCTACCACTCTGTGAGCAGAAGACACTTCCATTCTGTGAAAGATTCCGTTTCCACACATGTTGGTCTGACAGACCAAACGTGGAGCTATTCATGTTCCAGAGAAGCAAACGCTTGCTATGCACGGAGATTCTGGACGTGCTTTGCTTAAAGCAAGTGTGATGAGAATCCTTCAAACTCTGAGGAGGTTGACAGCTGTGATTAAAGCAGTCAGTGCTCGTTATTACCATGCCACAGATTCGTATCCACGCTTCCTTTGTGGAAAAGCCCAGGAAGTGTCTGCAGGGAACTGCAAAACCTGTTATCTTATAGTTTCACACATAAAAATATTCACAAGTGTGGTGCTGTTCATCAGCTCAGGGGCTTCTTCTCCTTATTTCAAAGGCACACAAATCTCAAACACCCACTGAACTTCTCATCGCTTTTGGAAGGCTGATGATGCACACAACAGAAGCTCCTGCATCAAAAGTGAGCGAGGTTTACATGTGTTCATTCCAGTAGCCCAATCAGTTGCCAACCGATCACACAAGCGTGTTTATATAACACAATCTATATTCTTGTTAGATACTTAATGATTTTAGACCATAAACAGTCAGCTTTATCGTGGCTGCACTGTTTAATGACAGAACACACATCCAATAAAAAACATAATCCCACAAACTGTGATTGGAGCCTTATTTCCAACCCAGATAACTCCAGGGATCTGCTCCATAGCACAGCCCCACACAGCAACGCTGCACCACTGCCTGTTTCACCTGGAGACTGGCCTGGAGGCAGGTGAGGGACAGCAGCAAGAGCTCCTTTAAATAGGCTTTGTGGTAAAAAACCCCTCCATCCACAGGAGAACACTACACTGACAAAGTGCCAGCTGGACTCTCAAACCTGAGATGCTTCTGAAAGGACAGCTTCCTACTGCAGCACTGCAGTCTCAGAAAGTACTTCTACCAGGTACCTTTTCAGAATGGGAACAGAGATTAGTCACTTTTAGGATCTGCTGCTCTGAAGAGCTAACACTGCAGCACCAGAGGGCCAGACACTGCAACGCACAAACTCAAACTCTTGCTTTCAAAAGGTTTTGTAGAGGTGCACAAGCAAAACACCGCAGACATAACACACGAGCCGGCTCCAAGCACACTTTGTGTCAAGAGGAGGGGAAAAAGCTCTTGAGAAACGGACAAAGTTTGGAAAAGAGCAAAGACATTTCCTTGTTGTTTCAAACACGGGCTGATTTTTCTCTGCTGCTCAAACCAGAGATGAAGTACGATTCAAATGACAGTAATTACACCTTCCAAACATCAAGTTCCAACTCTGGGTTATTACATTTACTGCAATTCATCCCGTAGCACTCAGCAGTGGTGACTTTAAGCACCCCGAGAGAGCAGGACCATAGCACCCATCAGCTAAGAATTGTTAGGTATAGCGTGGTATGTTCCTGCTCATTCCAGTTGGAGCTGAGGAGGACAAATAAGATGTTAAAAAGCACTGATTGTTAGCACTAAGCTCACAAATCAAAATTGCCTACCAGAAGGCAATTGCAGAAAGATTAGTGAATGTTGTTGGCACTAAACACTAGCCTACAATTCCTGTGCTCAGTGTATTCATTTACCACAAAAAAAAAGACCTTGTTTGGAACGTGGTTGGTAGCAGAGCCTGATTAACCGCACAAGCAAAAGGGATGAAACACGGGCCAGAACACCAGCATTTTGGTCAGGAGCTGGATTCTTGCATTTTGGAGAGCTTCACCCATTGTTTGGGTGCTCTATGACTGGAGTGTATGAGGTGTACTTCCACATCTACCTGGCTAAAGGAAAACATTATCCTCCATCAGGTGAACGCCACGTGTGTGTTTTCATACACATACACACACATATGCATGTGTGTCACCTCAAGGAAAACCGTTTCCATTTGCTGCATATTTCACCCAGAAAAGGAAATCATTCCTTTTCTAGAGTAGAGGGGGAAGACAGTCTGCAGGAGCTCCACGATTACCACAGTCAAACAAAACACTCATCAAGTGGAACACTACTTGTACGATGTTGTGCTCGTAAAGGCTCTGCCGTCCCAGTGGATACAAGGGACAGGCATCATATAATGAGAAATGAAGAGGCAAGGGCTGTTGATGGTTTGGAAGTCAGAAAAACAAGTGAGAAGCATCTGGTAGGAAATGGCCCTCACACTCACAAGAAGGTGTTGGGATCATCAGCTCATCTGAACTGCATCTATACCAGTGCATGGAACACGAGCATCAAACAGAGGGAGCTTGAAGCCATGATGCAATAAGTAAACCACGACATAAACATGGTGGGATACCTCCCATGACTGGACCTTCCAAGGGCAGACTTCGACCTGTTGAAGAGGTTACTTGATAGACTCCTTTGGGAGTCAGTTTTGAAGGGTACAGGGGTCCAGGGAGGCTGGACACTTCTTAAGAAGGAAATCTTAAAGCCTGAGGAAGAGGCAGAACAAGAGAAGACGACCTCAAGTTGCACCAGGGGAGGTTCAGGCTGGATGTGAGGAGGGATTTCTGTGCTGCCAGGGCTGTCAGGCACTGGAACAGCTGCCCAGGGAGCTGGTGGGTGCTGGGGCTGGGACAGAGGCTGGACTCTGATCTTAAAGGTCTCTTTCAGCCAAAACACTTCTATGAACCTATGACTCTCAGAACTGTAACAAGAATAAGACACTTGCAAAACAAGAGGTGTGCAGCCCTTCTCCAGCACAGCCCTTCACACCACGCTTAGCCAGCAACCACCAGCTCTAGCCTTTCAAACACAGGCCTGTGACATGCTGCACAGCGTGATGACACACAGCAGATCAGCATTTGCCAGAGGGAAGAGCTGGTTATGTTACAATTACTTTGGGATATCAGAAACTACATGTAACCTATCTTAATGGCCCACTGAATGTCTGCTGGGAGCCTGTGCCTTCATTCCTCTTTTAGGAAGACTAAGGGGGAAAAAGTATTTACTCATGTCAGAGGCTGCCCCGAGGAGCAAAGTCAACAGGGCAGGAAAGACTGGGGCAGGCTGGCTTGTTCAGCCTGGAGAGAGGTGGGTGCTGCTCCCTTGACAGCCCTTCACAGGGACAACCCCGTTCCCCTGCACAGGCCTGCAGCAAAAGGTCAAGAAATAGCCATCACACGTTGAAACAAGGGAAATCCCAGCTAAATAAGAGGACGTGGTTTCCACAGCAGCTAAAGACCAGGATGAGGCTCCCAGGGGCTGTGCAGCCGGCAGGACTGGAGATGGCCACATGTGACCTGCTCTGATGCCGTTCAGCTCAGAGCCAGGGCTGGACCAAACAGTCTCCGGGCACCCCTTCCAGTGCCCTCACCAACCGACCTGGCAGCAAGCTCCTGCAGAGGGTTTGTGGCAGTCTGCAGCATCCGAGACCAGGAGATGTTAGATTGCTTCAAGATTGAATGCAGCAGCATTCACTCCTAATCCCTACTAAATAACGCATATAAGGAGACGAAGGTGCCCTGGGACAGAAGTTTCTGCTGTCTGCAAGGCCTTTTGGAGAGCTAAGAGCTGCTGCACAGTGACAGAGCTACAGCTCCGTGAGGGACCAAGTGCCTGACATATTCAGGACAGCAGTGTTGCAGCCCTCGCTCTCCCCCGGCACAGACAGGAGATGCTGGCAGGTCACTTTCCCACCACACACCTTGGGTTCCCTGGTGATGTGGTGAGATGCAGGAGAGGTCAACAGCTCACTGGTCCGTCGGGGCTGAGGTGAGCCAGCAGTGTGAAACATGTAGATACAGACCCAAGGGCAAAAGGCAGAGCCCAGACCCTGAAAGCACACCACCTGAAGGGAATTCAGTTTGTCCTTCTCACCTCTTCATTAGCTGTTACTTTAACTAACTGCAGTAGACTGCAGCTCACAGCAGAAGTCAGGAATGTCAGTTTTCTCAGAAAGACTCCATTTTCTGACACAATATGTTTTGTTGCATGAGTCATCCCTATTATCCAACCAGAAACTGAACTAGCTCTCAACTGCAGATAATAATTAATGTTACTGCACCAGTTTTAAGGCTTCACTGGTGCAGAAGCTCTTTCAAAGCTCTTTCAAACACATTAACATTTCAATGGGAGCTGCTGTCAGTCACTCCTGTGGCCTCTCTTCATCATCAAGTTTCTCTGTCAAGAAAAAAAACCACATCAAGTCACCTCCTCCAGCAGCACCTCTACTCCCTGAAGGCAAATATGACCCTGAGCTCTGAGGATTTCTGGTGTGGGGGGGATGAATCACTCCCGTTAGAGCCTCTGTCCAGACTGGCAGAGGACAAATCAACCACTGAAGCCAGTGCCCACACCAAGCTGGTGGAGAAGGGATTTGCCCTCATCATACAAGCCTGGTGCTCTGGATTTTTTTTCACCCTGCTTTTATCTTGTTGTTTCCATCATACCTGCACTCTGTGTTCCCTCCCTTTCTCTATTTTCTTTCCTACTCGCTTTCAAAAACATGGCAGCCCCTTGCCAAAGATTGTCCTTTTCTTGTCCCACAAAGAGGTTTTGTCATGGAGTTGCAGAGTCCAGAGTGAGCAAGCTATGACAGCTGAAATCCACAGTGGCTCGTGAAGGAATGAGGAAGCTGTGCCGTCTCTAGTTTGGGCTTGGGAAGTTAAGCAGACCCTCCTGGCCAGGAGGACAGTGAATCCCACAACAGAAGTCAACGGTTTCCTTCTCCAGCGTGTTCACTGACACAGGAGGATGTGTTAGTAACAGCCACAGGTGTGGACAAAACTGAAGATATTGAGGGGAAACAGCTGCACTTAGAAAAACAACAAGAACTTGACCCATGCCAGAGACTAAATTTAAGTAATTCAGCTGCAGAAGTTATTTCCCACGCACAGGAGCATTCACGATACTTCTCAGGAGGAAGAAAAGTACTCACTGTCTTTCTTTTAATTAAAAGACATGCGATCACTGCTCAAAAACGTCAAAGGCACACCTCAATCAACAGTCAAAACAATCAATTACAGCAAGTTCATCACCAACAAATCAATGGCACTGGGTGAAAAAAAAACACTTCTGCTTGGAGGAAAAACACTTGTTAAACAGGTGACAGCCTGGGTTGTTTTAATTAAGCTATCCATCGTTGCCCATATGAACTTCAGCGTGGGTTAACTGCATTTAGAGCACAGCTTCTTTCCAGTGTGCAGGCTGGTGGGCAATGCACGGGCTCTGGAGGCAGCCAGAACGCACTGGCAGCTCAGTCTGTACCATGGAGATGATGTTAATCCCCAAAGCTTTTCCCTTCCCTTTAATGAAAAACGGGTTTTTTTCCCTTTATCTCATGGTCTACACAAGTTACTGAAACTCTGCAGTTGCCACAGATAATTCCTGCACATATGCTGAAGGCAAAGGCCTGGAGTTTATTTGTTCTGGGGGGCTGGCGTGTTGTTTGCTTTGGGTTTGTTGTTCTCTTTAAATTGTATTAATTGCTCGTAGGGAACTCCTCGAGGATTTGTGAAATCCTATAAATAAACGGATTGTTGCTCCACAGAGCTCAGGGGTTAGTGCAGCCACTTGTTCCCAAAATGGTACTTGACACTGACTAGACTTAGAAACACTCATTAAAATATTCAACACTCATTACCCAGAACAAAAGATGGACTTTGTGTTCTGCCAGGCATTCTGGATGCAAAACGTGGCTCAACGCACCGAACAAAAGCCACATTCAGAATCGATGTATTGCAGAAGATCTGCAATAAGGTCAGTCATTCACCATCCAGGAGCAGGACCCGGTCCCAGAGCACAGATGCATGTTCTTGGGAGAAGCAGAAAAAGGGGGGGAGCAGAGGGCACGGCAACACAAAATCCTTTAGCCAAGTTACAACGCAACTGAGCAGCTTCTGCTCCATCTTCTGTGGTGTTAGCAATACAATACATGGAATCCCAGAATGGTTTCGGCTGGCAGAGCCCTTTCAGCCCATGCAGTGCAGCCTCTGTCCCAGCCCCAGCACCCACCAGCCCATTGCCCTCAGTGCAACACCCACCCGGCTCTGAAACCCCTCCGGGGACGGTGACTGCAGCAGCTCCCTGGGCAGCTGTTCCCATGCCTCACAACCCTATCAGCACAAAAATTCCTCCTACAGGGAAGAATATAGGGTCAGTAATAAGCAGGTAGAAGCAATAATTTCTTCACCATGGCTGATTGCAGTGGCGAAATTACACAATCAGCACAAGACCTTCAAGATCTGGAGTTTCACGTTAGTTGCTCTGGCTGTACCTAACTCAGCAGCCTCTGGTTGCAAATACAAGCCATTTTCATAGCTATTCACATCTTAACTCATGATTTTAGACCTCAGAGTTCCAGACTGGTTTTGAGCCTAGCCCTGAACCACAGACAAGCTCTGTCCCTGGAGCAGCAGGAGCCCACCAGTGCAGCATCACGGGGATCTGACAGAGCCCTTTGCAAAGCGTGTGCTTCTCACATCATCAAGCCCTTTATTTTTAGGGCGTTCAGTCAAAAACCATGAAGAATAGGACTTTTTTTCCAAGACAACAAATGAATTACAGTGGATGAAGTACAGAGGCAAAAACCTCTCAGGATAACAGAAATTAAGAGAAGTCATCTGAAGAACAAACTCTGTTTCCTCCAGGCGGCTTTAAATGAAGTTATGTTCCTCTCAGAAATAACAGGATGTTCTACTGAAAGTCCAATTTTGCTGCTAAATTACTACTGTGGTGGCACAGAGCAAAGACAGGAGGAGATGCCGCAGAGATACCAAAACCCAACTGCACACAGAATTGCCTCCTTCAACAGTCTGCCACTCTTGAATATGGGCAAGTTTCGTAACAATATACAGTTTTAGACACTCTATGTGATGTTATTCACCTAAACACTATTTCATACTGACGTTGCTTATATTGAGTATAGCAAAGTCCAGTCAGATGATCAGGAAACAGCACCAGAGGATGCAACTGCTAGTAAGGACTTAAAACACTATGAAATGTGCTACACTGGCCAGCAGAAAAGACTCAAGTGAAGTCGACAGGCACCAGCAGCACTGGGAGGCAGACAAATAAAACCACAAAATCACAGCATGGTGAGGGTGCAAGGGACCTTTGGAGCTCATCCAGCCCAACCCTCCAGCAGAAGCAGCTCCCACCTAGATCAGGTCACACAGGAACGTGTCCAGGGGGGTCTTGAAGCCCTCCAAGGAAGGAGCCTCCACACCCTCCCTGGGCAGCCTGGGCCAGGGCTCCCTCACTCAAACACTCAAACACTTTGTCCTGATGTTTCAATGGAACTGTTTGTGTTGCAGCTTCATCCCATCACCCCTTGTCCTGGCACTGGAGACAACAGAAAAAAAGTGCTGCCCCAACCTCCTGACACCCACCAGTGAGATATTTGTCAATGTTAATGAGCTCCCCCCTCAGTCTCCTCTTCTCCAGACTAAACAGCCCCAGGTCCCGCAGCCTTTCCTCAGCAGGAAGATGCTCCAGTGCCCTGAGCATCTTGCTGGCCCTGCACTGGCCTCTCTGCAGCAGTTCCCTGTCCCTCTGCAGCTGGGGAGCCCAGCACTGGCCACAGGACTCCAGATGAGGCCTCAGCAGCTCTGGCAGAGCAGAGGGGGAGCAGAACCTCCCTGGCCCTGCTGCCCACACTCTGCTTGCTGCCCCCAGGCTGCCATTGGCTTCTTGCCCACGAGGCCACGTTGCTGCTCATGGTCAGTTGATGATCAGCCAGCACTGCCAGGTCTGTCTGTGCAGAGCTGCTCTCCAGCAGGTCACCCCCAGCCTGTGCTGGGGCAGGGGGTTGTTCCTCCCCAGCTGCAGGAATCTGCCCTGTCCTTGTTTAACATCAGGAGGTTCCTCTCTGCCCAACCATCCCTCCTCCATCTCTTCTCTCCCCTTGCCACATTTGTTCAAAGCAAACTCAAAGCAGCTTTAAGTTGCTGCCCAATGGAACCCCAAAACTCAGGCAGTGGTACTGCACAGTCCTGGGCAGCCAGCTATTTTGTTTAAGAATTTAAATGGACTGTGTTAAATCATGAAACATGAAGTAAAAATGAGAGCGGCTGTGCTGAGTTTCATTTGGGAAGCAGAAAGTTTGGATCAAAAAGGAAAACAAAACCCCAAACTTCCCAGAATTGTTACACAACTCAGATAACTTCCCATTCCCAGATGTGTCCCACCCAGACAACAAAAATCAAAGCAATAGCGTTCTCACCACTTCAGACAGAGGATAACTCAGCGAGAACCAGCCCAGCACAGACCCACTGCGCTGCTAAGCTGAAGTCTGCACACAAATTCTCCTGGGCTGTCCTCTCCCAGGTTCTGCGGGGAACATTTTTGACTGCTGGGTACTCAAAAGCACAGTCTGCATGCAAGACAACAGACAACATGTACAGCTCACAGCTGCCAAGCAAGGAAAGCATCTGAACATTCTGTCAAGCCTTCAGCTTTCTCACAGAACCCTCCCGAAGCATCATGAAGAAATTCAGCTCTAGTTGTGTTTTGTGGGCAACAGTTCACAACACAAGGTTACTTTGAACACTGAGGACAAGAAAAGACACAGCATTCTACCTCCTGTGTTCCCTCTCTGAAGAGTCCCACAGATGAATTTGCTAAAACAATACAGAGGGACTGGTAAGGAAAGATCTAAAATGAAAGCAACTCGAGCACAGTATGATTTTCCCAAGAGACCAAGTAGACTTTCAGACCCGTGAGCTAACCTACACAGGCAGCAACAATTCACAAGCATGCAGGAAGATTTAACACATCAGATGCACTAAAAAAGGCTCAGATACAGGAGTCTGAGGGACCAAACTTTGTATACTGCATTAAGCATATAGCACCTAACCCCAAAGGGCACCCGTCCCCTCCAAAGCCACTCTCACTGATCCCCCACTCAGGCAGCGAGTACATCTGATCAGAGGGTCAGCCCCACAGAATCCTACACCAGCAGAAGAGATTCATGGTCTGCCACTTCAATGCACTGACCCAAATGTTTGCTGCTTTTGGTTACTACATCTGATGGAAAGGGTCAAGTCGAATTAACCCGTTCAAGTGTGACTTGATGCTCCTCCTTCTGGGCAGGCAGCTGCAGCACACACATTCCCACTGTACACGGAAGGGGAAGACAGTTACCTGAAAGATTTGCTGAATGCAAGGTGAGTGTTTTGTGATCTGGTGAGCTTCCCTTGCTCAAAACTCTGCAACTCTGAATCCAATCCTGCATTACAGACCGATGGTAGGAGAAGTGGTGGCAGCTACAGCAGACCCATCTTCTCCAGCGGTGGTCTGCAGGCCCACAGCAGTGATCCCAAACCCAAGGAACGACTCTGGCGTCCAGGATTAGCTAATAAATACCTGCTGAATCTGGGCTTGCTTTCCAACACGGCCTACAAAGAGAACAGGAGTAGTCCCAGGCCTGGGCAGGGAAAAGACAAAAGGCTGTGTGGCACAAATCACAGCCTGTTTCATCAAGGGAGGCTTCAGGGGAAACCTGAAAATCACTGGCCCAGAGAGACAGATTACCAACTAACAGCTCTACAGAACAAGTACCATTCAGAAGTATTCATTGTCAATTCCTAAGCACTTTAAGAGCAAGGGGGAAAAATAAACCAAACCACTCACAACCAACTTCAATACCTAGTCAGACTGGTGAAGCTGAGAGTCATGCTGCAGGGAATCACGGAATGAGCAGCCTGGAGAAACAGTGCTAGAGGAAACGTACAGGTTCCTCCCAGGTAATGAGCAACCACCAAGAGATGGAAAGGTGACTAAAACAAAAGTCACTACACATTAGCTGGGTTAGCACAGGCACAGGCAGTAATGAGAATGAGAAAGTCACAGAACCACAGCATGGTGGGGTTGGAAAGGACCTTTATAGCTCCTCCAGCACAACCCCCTGCAGAAGCAGCTCCCACCTAGATCAGGTCACACACGAACGTGTCCAGGGGGGACTTGAAGCCCCCCAAGGAAGGAGCCTCCACACCCTCCCTGGGCAGCCTGGGCCAGGGCTCCCTCACTCAAACAGTTTGTCCTGATGGTTCAATGAAATGTTTTGTGTTACAGCTTCTTTCCATTACCCCTCATCCAGTGCCCTGATCATCTTGCTGGCCCTGCACTGGCCTCTCTGCAGCAGTTCCCTGTCCCTCTGCAGCTGGGGAGCCCAGCACTGGCCACAGGACTCCAGATGAGGCCTCAGCAGCTCTGGCACAGCAGAGGGGGAGCAGAACCTCCCTGGCCCTGCTGCCCACACTCTGCTTGCTGCCCCCAGGCTGCCATTGGCTTCTTGCACATTGCTGGCTCACGGTTAGTTTATTACCAACCAATTAACATTCATCACTCAGCCTTCAACCTCCTGCAGCAACTTACCCTTGTCTTGTTTTGATCCTCTCAGAGGAAGAAGCACGGCAGCGTTTCAGCTCAGTCCTTTTCCAACCACCCCAGCAGCACCACGGCCACAAGAGCCACCACTGCAAGTTGCTGCAAGGTCTGATAAGATGAATGGATAATCTCACAAGCAGTCTTTCCCAAGTGGCTGCTTGAATGCAAAAGGGCCATTTTTGTTTAAAACCCTTTATGAGTGATGGCCAGCCCAGCAGAGTGTTTCACTGGCCTTCATTTGCCACTATCTTTTGAAGCCAGTGCTTCTGCTGTAAAGCACTATCTCCTCACAACAATTTACACTCTCAAATAGTAATGCAGCCATCCTACTCCTTCTGCATCCAGCCTTCCCTCAAACCTGCAAGTCAGGAAACTGTGAAAAACACTCTACCCCCTGTCCTGTGCTCTCCTACACCTCCTGCCTGCATGCACTTCTCAGTTACTGACACTGGAGTGCTGCGGGGCAGGGGTGTGCTGCAGAGGGATCTCTCCTTGAAGAAGCTTTTATAAGGTGATCACATAGCACGGGGCCATCTGCTTCCATTTATCAGCAGCTACATCTTTGCCTTTAACTGGGAGAATTCTTGAATGTTCAAAGAGAAAAACCTCTCCTGCACGAGTGAAACGGGCAGCACGTGTCATTGCGAAGGCATGAACAGCGTGCTCAAACCCAGGGACTTCGATGACATCGATGACATCGATGGCCAGTTTGACACTGGAGGAGGTCTGCTGTAAATCTCTTCAGAACACTGTGAGGTCAGACACGAAATCCATAGGTCCAGGACTGCACCCATCCTCGTGCATCAGTCCTTAGCAGCAAGGGCTGGATCCGCTTACTCGAGCCTTTGTTCTTAACTCTGTCTTTAACACCGGTTCCCAGCGGCGTGGAACGGAAACGTGCAGCTATCTGGTTTCACAGACAGCAGGGAAGAGATCATGATCGCATCTGAGCAACCTGTGTGAGTGGAAGGTGTCCCTGGGGGTTGGGACTAGAGGAGCTTTAAGGTCTCTTCCTGCCCAAACCATTTGCTGATACGCGTCAGGAAGAACCCCAACATGGAAAAAGCTCCTGCTAGGCAAACACAGGACTCGGGTGAATGCCACAGCAAGAAACGTTCAGGAAGAGCTCTGGGCAGCTTTTCCACACAGAGGTCCTGGACTTTCAGAGATAACATACTTACAGGGAACATAACAAAGCACACGTGTTCCGCTTGCCCACAGGACCCCTGGGAGATGAAAGCACTGTGGAAAGCAAAGCCCATCCCAGGACACATCTGAAGCCCCTTTGGGGCTCCTGATGGGAGCTCCCTCGCATCTGACACCCAGCAGCACTGGAATGGCAGCAGCTGCACAACAGCCCCAACATCCACCAGCCCCAACACGATACTCCAGGCTGGTGCACACGAGCTGCAGCACTGCCTCACCTCCCTGGCAGACGTCAGGATGCCAAGTGTTAAAGGCACCGAACCCAGCTGGTGCTAAAAGTCAGGTTTCCACAGCAACACTGGCAGTGACACAGGGTGCTTCTGTGGTGCATTCCTGCCTTATCAGACACCATCGGTATGTGTATTCCAGCCTGCAGAGTCACACCAGCCTGTTGGAGGACCCCAATTCCATCTTCTAAATGCTGCAATCCTGGCATTTTCAAGTCCAGAGCCGAAGCTGCCAGAGAAACAAAGGTGGCCACAGGGCTTCTTGACATTCCTCCCCAGCCACAGGCTGCAACAGTCATTTCACCATTCACCTTCCAGCCCCTCACCAGGGCTTTGTGGCAGGGTTTAATGGCTTTGCTTCTTGTGCAAGCTTTAGGAATCTGAAACAAACTCCATCCCTTGTAGGGCAGAGACAAGTGAGGGCAAGCAGGGCATGGCAGCCAGGCCAGCTCACCAGCAGCTGTGAGACACAGGACACACTCACACTGGGCACAGCTACCTGTGCTCAGCTGCATCTGATCACCCCTCTCTGGAGTGAGATGCCGAAAAGCAGATGCAGTTACACCAGAACTGAACCGACTGGACTTAAAAAAAGCCATCAGAGTCCATGACAGCAGCACAACGGATTCGAGACAGCAGGAGGAGAGGACACCACAAGCTTTTGCTGCACCAATTCCAGTGTCAGAGGCGTTTCTCTAGCAACGAAGCCAGTCAAAACGCAGCGGTCGAAGCCGTGACTGAAACACTTCACAGTAAGCACCAGCTCCAACCCAAAGCTGGGGCAACACTGGAAAGAAAGCAACTGACACAGGAAGGCACACGACACCAGAAGGTCTCTGTGAGTCTGGAAAACACAGTGGTTACAAACTCTGCTGTCTGAGGACTTTGAGGTTTCCCGTCAGAGGCTGTGAAGGACCCGTGGCTTCCACACAGGATCCTGCACGAGGAGCATGCAGGCACACGGCGACGAGTGACCTTGGAGGTAACCCACACCCAGCTTGTGACCGCTTAGCAGCACTCTGATTTACAATATTTTACTTTTAAACTACAATAGAAACCAGCAGGACAAAACCAAATCCTGACTGTGTGGCTTCACGTGACCTCCGATACAACCACGGGATGTCCCTGCAAAAACACAGCTCTGACCTCATCCCCCGGCGCTGGCTGGATCTGGCACGCACAGCACCTGCAGGACGAGGCCGTCTGCTGGACACTGCACCCACCACTCCCCTTTGCCAGGGCTCAAGGACAGCACAGCCACCACCGTCCTGGCTGCAGCCACACCTGGAACCCAGCTCAGTACAAGTGAGACGGGAGATAACTCAAGATCTTCTTTCTCACGTCGGTGAGCGCACGGAATGAGCTGGCGCCTTCTGGATGAGAGAGGCAACGGGGCAGCACCGTCAGGATAATCACAGAACCACAAAACAAAACCCGGTCATGGTACCTTAAAACACGACCAAAATCATTTGTGTTAAATCCCTGTCCTTTCTGTTCAAGGCAGTTTTGAAATGCACTGGTCTGGTTTCCAGACCTTTACCCCAGCCCTCCCGGCAGCCAGGCTCTGCCCACTCCTTCCTCTACCCAGCTCCAGTTGCCCTGGCACTACTTGAGCAGCAGTGCAGCACTGCCTGGAGCCCTGACACACTGCTCCTGGGAGGGCAACACAGCCACCCAGATCAGGAACCCCAACAAAGCAAACTGGAGCCTCCGCTGACTCCTTCAGCAAACGGTGGCTGGGCAAAGGAGGTGCCTTTTTAAACTTGGCTTTGACAGCTATTACTGTCAGGAATTGGTTAAAAAGTAATCACCAGTTGGTTAGTCTGCCCAAAGCCACCTCCTGGGCAGCAGGATAAACCACAGCACCAACCTGGGATACAACAAGCTCTGTAAAGTGGAAAATAAACCATGCCCTGAGCAACCATGGATCTGTCACAGAGCTCCATCAGCCCTGGAGACTGCAGCTTCACTGAATAACTTGGTTTGGAATGGATGTCTCTAGGCAAAGCTTCTGCTCCCACCGTGTCAACACTGACTACAGACAGGCCCAAGGCTTACAAAGCAACTCCTCGGTCTCTCAGTCCCAGCACTGAAAGGTATTAGACTGGGAACAGATGCACAGAGGGGTACGTGGCAGGTAAAACATCCTGGGTTTACCACAGGTAGCATTCACAGAGCATATTTCTTTGATGAGTTGATTAAAACAATTGCTGCACACAGTATCTGCTGCAACTCTTACTCACCGTGACCTCGGTGAAGCAACAGTGACACAGCTCAGCAGAGACTGCTGTTGGCTAAACAGACAGTTATGGTCACAACCAGAAGGAAACTCGTGAGGAAGGAGAAAAGCCTGTGGAACTCTCCATCAATATCTGGTTCTTGTCTCCTTCAAGCCTCTTATCAACCATTAGTGTCTTAAGAGAATTCGTACTAGAGCTGCAGGCAAGATCTAGCACAAGACCTAGCCAAGAGGGTGACAATCCAGCCAAAGAAAGCCCCTCCTGCTGGGCAAGACCACGGGGCTGAGTGGCAGGAAACCACGAGGAACAGTGAGTCACGGTGAAGGACACTGTCAGCACGCAGGTGTGTCACGACTGTTGGGAACAGCCTACCCTGCAAGGAACAACAAAACCACAAAGCTCCTTGGTGCGAGAAACAGAACAAGAGGTGCCTCCTCGGGCCAAGGCTGCAGGAAAAGGCGTTTGTTCACCCACAGTCCCGGAGGAACTCGCATGGGAACCTTGAGCATGGTGTTTGTGATGTCCCACCTCACCTCAGGGAGCTCACTCCTTTGTATAGACACTGGAAACGAGGAGTAATGTGATGAGACTTGACCAAATAGAACCAGAACAAACAGACACTAAGGATGACAATAAAGGTCTTTCTCCCATCCACCTGAGCACATGCCCCGCCACCACCGCTCACCCGAGCCAGCCCCGGGACTGCATGACTGCACAGGAGGCAAATGGACACTCATTTGAACAGAAGAAGGCTAAGTTGTCCTAAACTGAGACTTATTTTTAATCCTTTGTGGCTAAACTGTCTCAGTTTACCTCTGTATCAGAAGAGTGGCACCACCAACGTCAGGGAGCGATCACAGAGAGCCAAGGAAGGGGAAAGCAAAGCCATCCATCCTCCCCACTCCAGCTGCAATGAGATGTTAATGTAGCTCCTCCAATGTACAAAATACAAACCAGATCTGACAAACAACCACTTTTGTCATAGCTGGTGAATGTCTCCTAACTGTAAGGAAAAGGTTTGGTCAGCGACTTGACGAGATTCACACACAAAAAAAAAAAACCTTATGTGCATGATAGTTGTTATCACAAGAGATCAGCTATGAATCACAGACTCGTTACGCTTGGAAAAAACCTTTGAGATCATTGAGTCCAACCTCACCTCACACTGCCAGGCCCATCACTAAAACAAACCACATCTCTCAGCAGCTCATCTGCTCTCCTCTCTTCACACATGCCCTCAAGCTCCACGACCAACCCAGCAGCTCCTGCCACACACCTCTGAAACTCTCTGGCAGCTACCGCAATTCGACAGCCCAGCAAAGGGATGGGCAGCCATCTGCACACTAGCACGTTGTGATGCTGATCCTGAGAAGGTCTAGAGATGCTCAAGAGAAAGCATAAGAGTGGTGATCAATGGCACAGAGTCGAGTTGGAGGCCTGTGGCCAGTGGAGTTCCACAGGGATGGGTTCTGGGGCCAGTCTTGTTCAACATCTTCATCGATGATCTGGATGGATCAATGACAGTGTACCCTCAGCAAGTTGACTGATGACACCAAACTGGGAGGACTGGCTGATTCCNATTCACCTGCAGGTCCCACTGCAGCCCTGCACACGTCTGGGAGCTGGTCCAGACAGTCTGCAACCTCTGTGGCCTTAGGGGGCAGGAGATGGCTATCACAGAGGCAGGTGATCTACCCGACCTTTCCAATTCCAGCTCCAGAGATCGATATTACCAAATGAAGTATGGATATTAAAAGCCAGAAGGACACAAAAAGTCATCCTTTAACTCACAGGTGTAGATAAACAGGCCAAACTTACAACTGGGCCAGCCAATGCCTTCCTATCCTGACTAAAACCAAACACTGAGGTAAGACAGGCAAAGACCTGGACACATCCAAATGGTTTCACCTCTCGGCTCCCACGGACTGAAGGCTCAAAGACCTTTCAGAAGCTGAGGAGAAGGCAATGAAAACTTACAAAACCAGACAATAAATGTTTTTTTTAAAAGGGATGACTTATTAAGTTTGATCCAAGAGACAAAATAAGTCGAGTGAAATGACTCTGCTTTCATTCAGAAGAAACAAAGCGATGCCCAGAAAGCCAGGGAGAGGCCTGGCTGGTGTTCAGTAGAACGTACTGAGGATTAGAAGCAGTGTCTCTGATGTTATTTCTCAGAAATTGAAACATCAAATGCCTCTGTTGACTTGTTTCAAAAGCTGATGGCAGTTTCTGTAAGTGGCATGAAGGAGACCCAACATCCTCTCTCATCAGAGAAACCGGGTGTGTAAGTAGAGGATGAGGTAGAGGTTGGTCTCTCCCCACTTCAGCGTATCACAAAACACTCTTCCCTTGCTGTAAGTTCAGCTTCCAGATCTTCTTGGAAGACAAAATGCTTCTTCATCCTCTGAAGACCTTAAACACAAGCACAGATCCCTCCCTGCCCGCAGGCACGGGGCAACAGAAGAGCTAAGCACCGTTTGAGCCCTGATGAGCACCTGGAGCAGGCTGATAGGATTCACTGATGGAGCACTGTGTTCACACAGCATGTTCCAGCTCACCAGGAAGAGGCCAGGAGGAATTCTTCCCCATCAGTTACCAGTCATCCCAGGATGCCTTCTACTGGGAGTTACTCATCACTCCCATCTCTCCAGATCCTACCATGAACAGTGTGATCATCCGCACAGAAATGCTTGAAAAGAGTAAGACTTCTTCAGTTAAAACCAAACACAGATTACATAAACATACTTCCATCCTCAAGCCAGGATTACCCAGAACTAAGAACTGCCAAAGAGGAGAGAACAGCAGGATTGTGCACTCTTAGGAATAATTCTGCTCTTGTCTAATAGATGAATTACATTAAAGAAAACCTGGCTGCTGTTTGCACGACACCAATAAAACACCACTCACTAATCCCTGTAGTTAGGTATGAAAGCTTAATGGCAAAACACAATTTATCCACGGAATTAATTACTCATAGAATGGGTTGGAAGGGACCTTTAGAGACCATCCAGCCCAACCCCCTGCAGGAGCAGCTCCCACCTAGATCAAGTCACACACGAACGTCTCCAGGGGGGTCTTGAAGCCCCATAAGGAAGGAGCCTCCACACCCTCTCTGGGCAGCCTGGGCCAGGGCTCCCTCACTCAAACCGTTTGTCCTGATGGTTAAATGGAACTGTTTGTGTT
>WBNH01007546.1:0-36987 GCA_013401255.1 Urocolius indicus
CTGTTCCTCCTGAGATGCAGGACCTATATTCCTATTTACAATAACTGATTTGGCCTAATAATAGTAACACTAAAACATTTACAGAAGTTTCTATGAGCTAATTAAAAAACTGGTTAGAAATCAAGCAGCATTTTGTAATATGTTAAAACCGTATTTGTGAAATGAAAGTGGATTTCACTAGCACAACATTGGAATTTGGGTTTAAAAATTTCCTGGTCCCTCCTTTTTCTTCTTGAGATCAACAGTTACCTGTTTCCTCACCCACAAGAAGTACTACTGGTCTTTCTCAACTTCCTGCATAGAGACCATTCCACGTGTTGCTCTTCACAGAAACCCTTCACATTTTGAAATTTTGCTACTCTTACATTTATGTAAGAGAAAAATTAAGTATGTTACTGTTGTACAGATTTCCAAGTACCAGTCAAGAGAAGCCACAGGAACCTTGAGACTTACTGCTTTTATTTCAACAAAAGATAAAGTGCTGTAAAACAATTCACTGCACACATATCCATTTGCTACCTAGATGAGAATGGAAGACTCAACAATGAACGAAATAGAATGAAAATAGAATGAAAATGTGTGGGCATGGCTGCCAAATGAAAGGCCTTTTTTGGTTATGAATGCAAATGACTATTTTAAGATTCTCAAGGCTAGTTTAATGCATGCCATTTATTAGCTGAAGCATTACACTTCTGTAACACATTTTTCATTCTCTTTATACTTTTTGCATATGCCTCTCTAACACACTTATAGATATTCTTCCCTAGGATATTTGTACCCAGTAGAGCAAGGAAACAGACTAGAAGTAGCAGGACTAGATGTAGCTGGGCAAGATGTAGTAATAGAATTACAAAACAATACAGCTACAAAACTAGTACCAGCTGTAGTAATATGTTCAAAACCTGTTTAGACATTCTACTTTCTTCCTTGTGTCTGTAATAGTATTTTATTTTTCTGACATGAGACAGTATCTAAATGCCACTGAATGATGGTTTTCTGCACAGTACTAAACAGTTGTTTTTTTTTTTTTTAAGAAAATTAAGGTTTTCAGACATACTTGTATTTGTTAAATTCACTCTGTTATGTTGTTGAAATAATCAGATTACCTAAATAATGTGTTTTTACACAGAAAAATAAAGGATGGAAAACATTCTTGGGCAATGCTCTGCTTGCACATGAAATACCAAACGATTGTTATTAATTTTCATTCTGGCTTTCATTTTCATCAGCAATGGATGAATTTTTAATCATGTTGCTGATGCATATAAAAGTACTGAAATTTCTTTTAGAGACTTTTAGAGATTTCCTCTTCCAGGAAGGTTCACCTTCCAGAAAAAGCTTCCATATGATGCTGTAGGAAAGAGAACAGCAGAACATGTCTAGAGTTCTCGCATACATTGAAGCTATCTTCAACAGAAACTATCTGAATGAAAGACTGATGTATTAGGAACTTAACCAAATCTTTTACCAGAAAAATAGTAACATAAAACTTTGAACCAGAGTCTCTCATTTGCCTGAACAAAGTTCTTGATTCATTAATTGGAGTTAAACAATAGTTCTTCTGGCAATCTTTCAACATCAGACTGCTACTTTTGCCTTTTGCTGCGTGCCCGCTAGGTTTTTTCATTACATTTAAAATAGTTGTTTCACATATTCTGATCATAACCCTGTATCATTAAAGCAGATAATTAGATTTAGGTCCTTGATTTTAAATCCTATTACCCTTTGTTGTACCTTGTCCACATCACAATATTGGTATTCTATTTTCTTCCTTTTATAACTGCTGCATCAGTTACTACTTTGCTATATAGAATATAATCAAAACAAATCCATCATTAAATATATATATATTAGTGAATTGATATTTCCTGTGAAAAATTATGTCCTAATATTTCCTGTTATGCTTCAACTGGAAGTTATTCTATGGTAATACACATTCTAAAAACATCCTTAATAATACACTTTTAAATATATATTCTGTGTCTAAATATTTGCCCAACTTTTGATAAGCTTAAAAGAGAAGTTTAACATTCATATGCAGGTGTGCATAGAGATTAATGTTCAAAAAGTATTCTCATCTTTATTTTTGCAGTGCAGAGAACAAAAGAAAGTTGATGTCAGATTCTCTTAAATTTCCTGAGTGTTCACCAATGCAAAAATTAAGGTCTATAAAGTTGCACCAGGCTAAATGACAGAATATAGTATTTTTTTTTTATGCTGGGGAAGTTTTAAGCAAAGTCCAGAATACCTACATTCTCATGAATGCGGGACAAATAACAAATCATTGCTTATTAGTGAATTGAGAGGATACACTACCTGACCTGGTACCATCAGCAAATCAGCAATATGAAGGCAAAAGGAGAGAGAAGGAAGTTAGAGGGAAAGAAAGAAGGCAGGAGTAAGACTTAGTATAGAATACTGAGTCAATATAGAATCAGCAGTATCATTTCAGAGAATAGCATAGCAATGCTTCTATCACAGTGGTGGTATTGCATTCACATTGTCCGAGTTGTCTTTCTAGTACTGGGGAGCCCAGGTCTGGACATAAAAGTCTAGGTGTAGCCTCATAGTGCTGGGTAGGAAGGGAAGAACCACCTCCCTCAACCTGCTGCCAACACTCCAGCACTTCTTTGCAGCAAGGGTACATTGCCAGCTCATATTCAATCTGATGTCCACCAGGGTCCTCAAGTCCTTCACTGCCAAGCTGGGTTGTCTCCCAGCATATGTTGTTACCTGAGATTATTCTTCCCCTGGTGCAGGCCTATACATTTCCTTTTGTTGAACTTCAAAGTAAAGGTATAAAAATTCCCCTGGAGTCTAGGCTGTGTATGAAAATTTGTAAGAATTCCCTCCTGCCTCACATACAAACTCAGTGAATCCATGATCCATGGAATAAACTTAATTCAATAAAAGATGCCACAACAAATATTGGCAGCATATTAAAAACAGGTATGAGGCAGTAAAACACTTCATAAACTTCATGACTATCATATTTAAACAATAAAGATTTCTTATCTATTCTACTTCATTTGAAAAGCTCCCAGAGTTTCATTATTTTAATGCCTTTTGTAACATTATTATGCCTAAATGTCTCTCCAGCTCCAATGGTTATTCAGATAACTTTAAAGAATAATCATATCTCCCCTAAAAATTAAACTTTGACAGGTTAAATAGACTTTTTAACTTTCTAAAATACCTTCTCCTAGTATTTGCCTATGTCTATCTCTGTTCAAATCTATATTATTTTGTAAGCATGGGTGAGAAAAACTTGAAGTGACATTTTAAAGAACATCTTGCTACTACTTGCAGGGCACTGTAATGCTCAAATTTCTGTATTAACTGAAAATAATTTTTGTGACCATAAAATGACCCTGTCATCCTAGACATGATAGTTCTCTTGTGATCTACCCTCTCTTGAAATTCCAGCTCCAGCTTCAACAAGCATTCAATTTAGAGAAAAATTCTGGATTTAGTGCCTATGTATGCTGCTTTCGACTTTGCTAATTTTCCGGCTTCTGTAATTCCAGTTCACAATATGTAACCCACCTGTTCCTATCAACACTGGCAAGATCCTGTTAGGTGTTTAGCAGTTCAGGCGGGTCCATAGCTCTTCCCTATTTACATACTACTTCTGCTTGAAACTCAATCCCAGACAAGGGAAATTTAATCTTCATATGATCCCACACATTTCAGGCCATGGGTGGCTCTTAGTTGCTTTACAGCCTCCTGAATTCCGAAGCTTGAATTATTACTAACCTGTTTGTCTACTCTGAACTTGAACCTAATATGGCAGTTTTGAACCTATCTGTGCTCGCTCATTCCAAGATTACTTTCTCAACTTTTCTCACTGCTCAGTCCTCGCTCTTAAGATTCATGGCTTTTAAAGTAAATGTTAACATGGCAGTTCCATCATTTTACTTAGTAAAAAAAAATCTGTCCAATGTTGTCTCCACGAATAATTGAGCTGCTATCATGATATGATTGATTAGTCCTGTAATCTGTTAGCATGTGTTTTGTCAAACTTCTGTCTAGGAAATCTAAAGTTTCCCATAACAACTGAGACTACTATGTGTTCTTCTCATATTTTCACATAATTTTCTAACCCCATATCCAACTCAGTTTTGCAGATTGTAAAAATTGTCCAACGTGTTAAGGGAGTGCTCTTGTTCTTTTAAAAATAAAATAAATAAATAAAATAAAATAAAATATCACCTCTTCTTTAAGTGATTTCTATTGAATTGTTCTCTTAAATGTACGGAATATGGACACAGAAAGTTTCAGTTTTGATACCCAACATGAGTAAAAAGGAGCCATAGGATTAGTACAGATAGTATATAAAAGAAATGTTTGATGAATAACACTCAAGCAACTCTCATATCAGCCCCTCCTAGGTAATTTTTTTAATACATTCTTGATATAAGACAAAAAAATGCTGAGCAAAACAAATACTTCTTGTTTAAAAACGTTCAACAAGCTATTTTTTTTAATTTTTCCATTTAGGTATACTACTTTCTTGAATGATTATCTTAGTATGCAACTAGGAAAACAGAGAAGAAAGCGTGATACAGAACTAAATTCAGAGTTTGAATGTGCACTGTGAGCTTTTTAAAAAGCAGGAAAGTACATTTGTCTAATATCCCTTAACACTCTTTCCTCTGCAGATCTCTTGGAAAATTCAACAGACAGACTTATGAGAAGATAATAAAATTAAATGGCTTTACCTCATCTTACTGAAGGACCATTAAATTAATCTTCTCTCTCACAGCAGACAGTGATGTTGGGGGGAAAAATATAAGGAGCAAAGCATATGTGGCATAGCCCTTTCCCTGTATACTCTCCAACTCTGCCAATCGATATTTAGACACTTTCAAAGGTCTGTCCTCCCTAATATGACAACACTGAGTGGCAACATTTGCTTATTTACTGTACAAATAAAAGTGCTTACTTTTATTTGTTCTATTGCTATTGCCTGGTAATTTCCTTTGATGCCTTCTAAAGTCTCAGCTTGCAAGAAACTGTGACTAAACATTCCCTAATTTTCACTGTAAATCAATTTGTACCTTCCTAATATCTGTCTTAGTCCTTTTCCACATGTATGGGCTTGGCAGTGTCAGGTTAGTGGTTTGACTTGATCATCCTAAAGGTCTTTTCCAACTGAAATGATTCTATGATTCTATATCACCTTCCACCCACTCTCTTCCATTATTGATACTACATTTAGTTTAAAGATATGAAGTCCACTCATACTTATTTCTGTTCTTGCTAGTTTCTCTGACTGTCACAGATGTTTTCTGAGATGACTGGACTAGCATGCACTATTAAAAGTGTAAATCTGTGGATTTATATATGGGCATGATTATGTTTTCCATTTTTTTGCATCCTCTCTTACTTTTCTAATAATTTTTGAGACTCCAGCTGCTTTTCAAACATCCCTTAGTAGTGACTACAGATTTTCTGAGAAACAACAGCAACCTTTACTGTGTGGGGCTTCTGCATTGAAAGCTGTTTACGCTTTTTCCTGTCATTCAGGACTGAAAGTGTACACTTCTGGAAAACTGATACTTACGGTTTCGTAATAGCAAAGATTGGTTGTTTCTAAATATCATTAGTTCTTATCACAGCTTCCATGTGACAGACTAAATCATGTCACCTATGTTAGATTTTTCTCTGTCATTTCTCATTAAAAAAGAAGAAGCAGCAGCATTTAGAGGAACTGGTTAAACACCCCAAAGAGCTGCACTGCATTCCTTATTTACAAGATATATTTAGACTCCCACTGCCGAATTTTGTGCATTAGGTTAGTATATGACATGTCATCACCAACCGCCTCTTTTTAAATTGTTTTGTTTTGGACAAAGTTTTTGATCTAATTTTGAAGAAGCTACTTTTAACATGAACACTTTGCTTCTTTCTGTTCTTGGTTTTGACCTGAACATGGCAAGAAAAACATTCATATTTCCTTCTTTGTCACTTAGAGGTAGAATATTATGGTTCCTCACTTCCAAATAAACTGACATGGAAGCCACTATTTTTCTGGCATTTCACCTGAAGAGACTTTTCATTATCCAAGTATTAAATATGCCCATGCAATATTAAAGAAATTATTTTGATGTAATGTAAACACTCATTATCCGTATTTAAACTGATTTTATTAAAAAAACTATTAATAAAATGTATTAATTTCTACAAAGATATTTTTATATACAGATCTGGAGTTATATCTATTTAAATACCAAAGAAAGACATTATCTAGCATTTGTTTGGAATAGCAAAATGAAGTATCTGATTATTTCCCAGTTCCAAAAAAGGACATGAAAACCAAGATCTACTGTGACAACAGGTACACTCAGATCGCGAAAAGTGTCCCTTTTGCTAGGCAGTGTTTTTTGTATTAGAAAAATAATGAGAATTTCTAAGCCCAAGCAAGAAAATCTATCTTAAATACAGAAGCTGTGTTTTATTATTCTGTGATATAAAGCAGATATAACTCAAAATTTAGAAAATATGTTTAAATGAAATCAAATTCAAAAACAGAGATTTAATCTTAAATTTCAGAGTATGCTGGCATTTTTTTAATGAGAAAAAAAAAGTGCAAAAGTATGAGGCCATAGGCTCCAGAGTCTTATTCAATGTAACCCTCATGTGGCAATGAGTAATGTATAAATCTTCAGACCACTAATAATAATTATTGTCTAAATTAAAGATGAGCTTTATCCCATCCTCTTTGATGATTAAGAAAACCAAATTTTCAAAGCTAATTAGTGTCTCAGTTAGGGTCATTGTTGTTTATTGTTCAGGCATCCTTAAGGTAATTAATGTGCTTGACCTAAATTAAGAATATTTAGCACATTTTATTAACAATGCACAACAGAAACCCCTAATAAAAATATGTGCTGACCTTATGTCTTCTGAGGTGGTCTACCATGGAGGCAAATTCCCAATCCAAGGATGCTTCCAACTTAAATATCCGACTGCAGGTTACTTGACTAGCAAACGTTGCACCATCCCACAGCACAGGAAAAAGTGGAAAAGTGGCCTCCATGTTTTCCCATAATTTGTTGGTGGTATATTGCTCCACATGTTGTGAGGACTTGAGCATGGCCAGCCAAGAATGCACTCTGATCTACCTAAGGCTGCAGAAAGAGCCAGTTTCCACTTCTAGCCCAATAGTCTGCTGCCATCAGAAGTAGAAAGTAGCCGATTCTCTGAGAAAAACAGTAAAAATCAGAAAATATTGAATGTTCCTTCCCTTCATATACCCTGCCAACTTCCAACAACAAGCATTTTACAACTTTCTGAACTTAAAATCCAGGGTCTAGTTACTCTGGTACTTAGATTATGAGGAAAAATAAGCAGTCCTTCCCAACTCATCTTCTAACAGCCCCAGTTGTGTAGATCTCTGTCATCCCACTTCTTTTTTCCAAGCTCAATATTCCTGCTCTACTCAGTCTTCATAACCACAATCCTTTCTTGTTGCTTTCTTGTACCATTTTTACTTTTACTACTCTTCTACGAAATGGGTTAATAGCATTGCAAACTGATTTTAATACATGAAGGTACTTGTGGTTACAAAGAATATATAAAATTAAACATAAATAGGTTTATGTTGTTTCTTCCCAAATAATTACTGGTGTTTTATTTCCCTTTGACTGATGTTGGTCACTGACTAATGTTTTATTTCCCTTTGATTGACATTGGTCACTGACTCATGATATTCCCAGAGAACTACTGAAAATTTATTCTCAGCAAGGTTAAAGTTTGTCATTCTGTTCTTATCATTTCAGTTAATCTTACCATGATTATATTAATTTAAAATTTCAGTTATCAATTTATTATCTGTTTACTCAATATGCTAATATTTCCATGTAACATTGAATAGTCAGCCTTAGATTTTGCTGTCATGAACATTACTAACTTTCCACTATCAAGTATGTTACTTTTAACCTCCTCTCCCACATCTTTTATGGGTATATGGACAGGTTCTAGCTGCCAATCTCGCCTACAGAAATACTTCCATAATTATTCTTTACCCCAATTTAAACCACCTATGATCACAGCAAACCTAAAACCACCATATTCACTAGGATTCACCAATATTCACTAGGATTTTTTTTTTTTATGATGGACTTTATAACACTTTTTGAACTCTCTTGCATCAAATAGGTAAAAGTGGGCAATACGCTTGTTAGGTCCAGCATTACACTGCAGTTGATTTGTGATATATAACTTCCTGCTACAACAGGCACGCTAATTCTTCTCCAAGAAGCCTATGTTCCGTCTCATAGAGCCCACGTTTTGATAATCCCACAAATGAATTGGACTCTGAGCTAACCAAATGACAAATAACTTTTTTTTTTTTTAAAAAAAAAAACCTTTTCCAAGTCTATGGTGCATCAAACTTTGGTATCAAACTTTGGCTTAACATCATTGGAGGATTCATTGTGCAAGAATGTGATTCTGCTGAGGACATTTGTAGGGTCTCTGTACTCAAAGTAGCGTGAAACAAAGGATTGCTTTACCTCTCACATTCTTGTTCCTTAATTGTAGCCCTAAGAATGCGTTCACAAGAACTTTAAATATAAGCATATCCACACATACCCATGGCCAAAAGCATTGCAAAGGAAGAAAGTTAATTCAGAGCTCCCGTTATGAGGTTCCTCACATTCAAACAAAAACCTTGAAATCTGTCTTTAAGCTCATGGATCCATAGCAAACAGCGCAGGGATTTAATGCGATTATGCAACATAACTCTTCTCATGGACAGGCAAGCCCATTTTCAAATACCTCTCTGCTGCACAAATGCTTCCTGGTGATGAAGAAGAAGGTGGCATGAATGACTCTAAAAAGTGCTATGACAAAAAGGCATCTACTCACTTGGGTGGAACAGCAGAGCAACTTTGACATTATTGACACTAAGGAAGGCTCCAGATTTCCTGGAAGAAGCTCACAGAAGCACAGGAACACATGAGTGACCACGTTGTGTCAGCAACAATAGCCTAACCACCCCACTGTGCTTTCCCTGGCTCAGGGTACCATAACCATATCCTGTTGCTATTCCTGCCTATATGTCTTCCACCAGTACTTGCTCAGTCTCCCCTGGAATTCCTGTAGACTTCTCACAACCACTGAAGGAGCTTCACCTTCAGTGTAGGAGTCCAATGTGTTACTGCAAGTAATTAACAACACGTAGGAGGAGGAAAACATGAGTGGTACGAAGCCAGATTGTTAATTAGGACTTTGGAAGAGACAGTCTGGGTCAACTGACTTTAGGCACCTATTCTGACAGCTGTGGGTTTCTCCTGCACTGACACTTAAAGAATTAAAAAGTTCAAAAAATGAAGTTCTGACCACAAGGTTAGTGTTCTGGGTTATTACGCTTGGAAGTTATTGCATGTCCAGACAAAGTCATTACCTTTCTATGTCCACAATTACTTGAAGAGAGCATAATGAATTGAAATACTTAGAAATCAGACTCTGTGCTTCACACACTGTGAAATCTGCTATGGCAAAGCAAAGGTCTGGGTACAATTGGCAGGGGATTGCAGAGGGGTGCAGGCTCTTGCCATGTGCTTAGGTGAACGGCAGAGGTGGGGCACACCAGCTGAAGCTGACTGAAGGCCAAGGACACAAGATTGCTTCTTAAAACAAATCAGGCTTTACCAGTTCAAACAAACAAAAAGAAACATTGCAGCAAATTTTCCTCTGTTCCCATTGAGTTTGTATGATGAAGTTTGGTGCCATGTTGTGGGTTTATGGTGCAAATGTCAGCAGAGCCAACCTGCAATACCAACATGCCATGGGGGACTGCAGCACACAGTTGTGAGTGTTATCATACGTTATCACGAATTACCTCAGGTTATCGCAGTGTCCTATGCCTATGGAACTTTTCCAATCCACCTCTCCGCCAGTGCACCAGACCCAGGATGCACTTGCTTGTAAGCAATCCATAGAGCACACACCTTTATGGACTGCCCACGTGACGAGAGGAGAGCATGGCCATGTTCTCAGCCATTCCAGTGTGTCTTATGCCTACATAAGAGTGCAAGCGTCCCACTGCAATTGCCTGATGGCTGTACCTCTCCCTATCTACCTTCTTGCCACCTACTACAATATTAGTGAGCTCCAACAGTGAATGTTTCATGCTTTCACATGCAACAAGGTCACTGATCCCTCTTATTAGCTTGGAATAGTGAGAAATTGTTTATTGTTTTAACTTTTGGTCTCCTTTGAATATATCCAAGTACTGAAATGTATCTACCACACCACTTGGTCTTCTTTTTGATGTGCTTTGTGTTTGGCAGGTAAAAAGTTACCAATCAGTAATAATGGTTTCTGAAGCAAAGCAAGAAATAGAACTTCTTCTGTCAATCAGGTTGCAAAAGAAACGCCATCCCCTCCTCGGGCTGAAAGGTCTTGTTCGGGGTGTTTCCTTGGAAAGCCCACCTCCTGCGTGGGCAACCACATTTCTGGGGTTATTTCTTCCTTTATTCACATGAAGCCATCTGAAACCAAGGACACGCTGGCGAGCACGTGCGGCCCGAAACAAAACATCTCTCCCGAAAAAAAAAAAATATAAATCCTGCCGAAAATCAGACGGTTTGGCTCCCGGTAACCACCCGCACTCCTCCGACCGACCCGGCGCATTCTCCGCTCTCGACCCGACCTGCGCCCGGCGGGGCGGCGCGGCGAGGGGTCCGGGGGCTGCAGCGCAGGTCGGAGCACGAACGTGGCGGGCCGTGGAGTTCCACGCACTCCTCGTGAGCCGCTCCTCGCATTGCCGGCGCCGCGGCGGGGCGGCGCGGGGCGGCGCGGGGCAGTGAAGGGCGGGGAGGGAGCCAGCGCCTCGCCGCGCAGGTGGGCGGGCAGAGCCGGGCCGGGCTGGGCTGGGCNCCGCTGCTGCGCGCGGTCCCACCCTCCCCACCGGCCGGCTGCTCTGCCAGACGGGAGGGGACAGCGGGAGACGGCCCACCGCCGAGACGCGCCACCTCCGCCTCCTCCGGCACTGCCACCCTGCACTCGCTCGCTCGCCGCGGCAGCACCGACGGCGCCGGCTCCCCCTTTCCCGCGCACCCCCGAGCGCACCATGGCCCCCGCAGCCCCCTGCCTCCTCCTCGGCCTCCTGGTGAGTGGCGGGGCGAGTTGGGGGGCGGCGGGGGGCAACGGGGCGCCCGTGGCCGTGCCGCGACATTCGGGCTTCACCGCGGGTGCGCAGCGCACGGAGGAGCTTCTGAGGGCTTGGTCTGCGGCTCTTTATTCTCGATGAGCTTTCCTCGCTGCGGGATCCGTGCGGGGGGCACGGCACGGCACGGCGCGGTGCGGGAGCGGCCGGCGGCCGGCGCCCCGCGCGGGTCAGCGCGGTGGCTGCGCGGCTCCGGAGCGCACATCGAGGCGGGGGGAGCTTCGGCGAACGGACGAAAGCGGTTGTTTGTTGGATTAACTTTCGGACCTGTGGTCGGGCGGCCTTTGGAGCGTCCCGTGAGACTGGGCGGCGAACACATGCTATGGTCGTTGATGGTACTTGTGGTGATTCCTAGAAAAAAGAGACCGAAACCGCGGTGCGTTTAATGCAAATCTCCGGTCCCAGCCCCCCTCGGCGGTTATCCTCCTTCCGTAGGGTGGGATGTTGTGTGTACGGTGGGGAGCGTGTGACGCTCCTCTGGAAGAGTTGTCAGTGCATTGAACGGTTTCAGCGTATCCTTTGCCTTCAATTTACTGTGTTCGTACATAATTATCAGCTATAGAAAAGCCATTGTCGGAGACAGCGGGGCAGATCCCTCTTTTTTTTTTTTTTTTTTTTTTTTAAATTCCAGTGGATGACTGAAAATAATTTGTCTTTTGTTTCTTATCCTCTTTCTTCTGTACTTTCCTTGCGTTCACAAGAAGAGGGTAGATGATCGTTTGGGCCTGGGAGAAAAATGCTTAGTTGTGCTGAAGCACAGAATTTATTTTTTTATTAATTACATATGCACATTTTAATGAAAGTGTTGCTATTCCAGACACTGTGCCTGCCTTTGGTATTAATAATAAACCCAAGCGAGTTTACTCATACATCTAATTAAAGAAAAGTAAAAGAAATACCCATGTCAAGTAGGAAAAAACCCAACATCCCACACCCAAAAAAACTGCTGTAATGTCTGATTTGTATAAAGTGAAAGGACATCACCACATAATTTTACTTGGTGTTTACTTATATCTTGATATCTGCGAGTAACAACAATTAAAATTTGTTTAACTCTTCAATAGTTCTTCGTGGTGACATCAGACTAGCTGGGCTTTACTATTTCAAAATTAGATGTCATTGATTTTTAAAATGTCTTAGAACAATGTAGGAAGATGGTGTGATTTTTAGTAATTTAAAAATTAGTACATCTGTCTGTTAATAAAAAAGTGTCTACAAACACATAAGAGGGAATGTTTAAATTGTTTTATGTATACCTATTTTTATATCTGTGTGTGCATATATACAGTATGAAGAGCTTTTACGATGCAGACACAGCATTTAAATTGCTTTACTGCAACAATGAAATTCCCCATTTCAACTTTGTTTTTAGCGGATCATGGTTTTTCTAAAGGTTCCTTATGTCTTAGAGATTTAAAAGTATTTTTATTTAAACATTTTCTTAATAAGAATCACAAGTAATTTTCAGAATATCCATTAGCTATTTACTTCTTTACACCTTTAATCCTAAAAGTGTGTGTGAAATAACTATTATTTTCCTATTTGTTAGGCTTTCATCCTGACAGAATAAATGTACTTAACAGAAGTAATATATTTCTTTACATTTCTCTATTTCTTTGTTTAATAAGCTGTGTGATTTTTGGATTCTGGTTTTAAACATCTGGATAGAAACTAGGCAAGATATATATATATACACACACAAACACACACAGATATATATATATATATATACACACACACACACACATACACACATAATCTGAGGTCAGGTCTAAATTGTTCTGTGCTCAGGAAAATCTTTGGACCTTCATATGACTTTTTACAAAAAGGTCTGGTTGTCTACTACTCATTTGAATTTTGAGGAGGACCCCATTTTGTAACTGGTTATATGGGAGTGGATTGCTGTGATACATAACTTTTTGTTTGTCATATCTAATTGCTGAAGCTAGATTTAATTAGTTAGTTGAGAATGTACTTTGAAGATGCAAAGTGATATGTAAGTGCAAGTGTCGTCATGTGATAATAAGACATTTGTCCCTTTAATGTTGAGCATCACCACAGTTTTACCGAACTGAGTGTTGATGGATTGAACCTTACTACTTAAGAGACTTTGGATCTAAATTGGCCAAGAATGCTGTTGGAGGGAGTGCACGGTGAAGCTCTATTTTCTTTCCTCTAGTAAAGTAATAGTGTAGGTAAAATCTTTTAGTCAAAAGGAACTCTTGCTGTTAATGCTGCTGGGATTTCAGGAAAAAATCCCTCACAGGACTTGGATAGATCTAGGAGCATTGTTCAACTCTTGTTCCCAGTTTGAAACATTGCACACTATGCTGCAGATTATCCATTTTTTTTAGATGAAGAGTGCTTTCTGTAATGTTTCATTGACTTTTTCTTGAAAACCAAACCAACCAAAGGCAGCTTCAGTGTCTGTAGTTATTGTTCAAAATACCATGTGCTTAGTTTTTAGTTTGTTTTTTTTCCCCTGATTTGTGAATTTGTTTTCTAGGTACTGAGTTTGTGCTGTGAAGCTTGCAAGAAAGTCGTTTTTCGTGTTCCTTCTGAACTAGAGGCTGACACATTAGTTGGCAGAGGTGAGAAACTGCAAGATGCCTGTCTTAACAATACAACATTGCACCTTTGCTGGAGAGGCCATCAACAGTCAAGGAGACTTTTTTTTTTTAAAAAAAAAAGGAATGAATGGATGACTGGACAGCCAGTTAAACAGCTGGATCAGCTTTTTTTTTTTTTTTTTTATTGAAGGATATGTCCTGTGTTCATTATGGATTTGATCACTGGCTCCGTGCATCCATTTGACTTTTGCATGAACGGATATTGTCAGGTTATACTATTTATGTTAAAACTAGAATGACAAAGTGTAATGTTTTAAAACTTTTAAAGCTCACCCAAAGATTTAAATAAGTGGTTTGATATTCCAAACCATACCCATAGCCCACAGAGTCATATTAAGAAGACAGTATGTCATTTGGATAATGGAAAAAAAAGTAATAGAAGACAAAACCCATGCAACCAATCACCCAGAAACTGCTGCTGTGTGAAACACGAATGTGAGTGCTCAGTGGTGCGGTGGGCATTCAGGGCATGCGGAGGGACACCATTGCAAAGGTGTCCTGCAATCACATTCAATGAGGAGAGCACTCTTGTCTGACTGGATGGTCTATCTTGGTTTAGGGAAGTGTGCAGGTGACTTTTTCTTTTTTTTTTAAGACCAGTGTTTGAAAGGCGGCTTTTAGAGGTGTGGCTACAAGGTTCTTGCTGCCTGAGACTGAATTGTAGCATTTAGAGGTGTCCTGTTTCTAGGACAACAGAGGAGTATGCTGCAAATCTCCAATCCTTATCCACATTCCTACAGGAGGAACAAATAAAGTGGATTGGTAGTTCATCACAATACAAATGCTCAGAAAATATAGCTTTAAAAATGAAAGTTCGTTGCCCTCACTACTAAATTTAAAATTAAAAGGTACTGCAGGTGAGTATTTAGTGTCTTCTCAGAGACTTCTGCATTTCTCTGTGTAAATAAACTTGATTTGCATAAAACCAAAACTTCATGTTGTTACAATGCCATGAAGGAAGTTGCATCACATTAAACGTAAGCTTTTTTTTTTTTTTTCCCCAAACATTTATCAAAATATTTATGGCCTGGATAGCATTACTTAAACATTTATTGAGAAAGTATAATATATTTTGCATTGATACAAAGACCATACCTTGACAATAAAATGAGTCAGCATTTTCCTGGTGGTTGTAAGGTTTTTTTATGTTTCTGACTTAGACAACATATACGAGAGGCTATAAAGAGAAAGATCCCACAAAACTGTGGCAGACTGATCATAATGTTAACCATCAGAAGCAAAATCTTCAGTCTGATAATCTTGGAAATGCAATGTTGTATTATATGGCAATATAATACACCTTTAAGTGAGGCAGTGATATTCTCTTCAGTACTACACTTCAGTATTACAGAGGAGAGGAGTTGCTGCTGCTATGCTGAAGAAAGTCTAGGAAATGCTTAATTAGGCAGTTAAAAGAAGGACTTATGAAGAGGAGGGAAGAAAATACTTATTTAAAATTGGGCCTCCTGTCTGTTCTTGCATTCTCAAAAGAGAAATTAAATTTGTTTTATTGAAAATATCATCTACATAGATGTTATTTATATGAAACTCTGAATCTGCTCCACTCTTGGAATTCTGCAGTCAGCTTTCATAGAGCAAGGCCCCATCCACTATCACAGTGATATTACTGAAGGAGTATTGAAAGGTTTTCATTTTCAGAACATGACACTGACACCTCTTGTAGTCCACAAGGGTCATTTATCTAGAGTTTAGGTCTCTGGCTGTCATCTTTTTCAAGGTGCTCAGTTCTTCTGGCTTAGTGCTGTGGTCCTGCTGCAGTTCATTATTATTTTGCTGACTTTGCTTTTTCCCCATCTGTACTGCTGAGTTACTCACTGATGAACCAAGTTTAGTGTACATCTATTAAAGTTTATTTTAGCCACAAATGATAGAAAATGCAGTAAAAAATACCTCAGCACTATGCTGAATTTACTTCGTACTTATACCTATAAACTGCATGGGACACTTATGTACATATTGAAGAACTGCCAATTGTTTGTTCTAGAGTTAGTCTTTATCTGTCCCATCTGTCTGCCTCGTAATTTAAAGGCCTTTGTCCGCCCAAGACTGTTCAATCACATAGTACTAGTCAGTGCTTTCTTCCTGAGGGCAAAACTTCCAAAATGTAATATCTCCATTGGGCATTTGCATTAGTTAATCATCTTCACCGATTTCATGAGGCATGAAGGACAAGGCAAATGTAATAGGTAGTGATCCAGTAATGAGCATGTCTAGAGTGTTTTCTTGCATTTGAAGGTATTAGTTCAGCTGTAATGCTTCAATAACTTTGTCAGTACAATAGTGTCTTGTTGAAAGATATCCATGAAGCACCCATGTCCTTTAGGAAACACTTGTGAACAGAAGAATGGCAATTCATGTCAACTTGGTCAAATCTGAGTGCTAGAGTCTATATTTGTGATGCATAAATACTGAGTGAACAAATTTTTGCAGACTTCACGTGTCAGTAAATAGGATTTTTACCTGGGGAGTGGGATTTTTGTTTATTTTGTGAGGGATGGTATTGTTACACTATTTCAGTCACTCTCAATATTTTTTTCTTACAGTTGATTTGAAAGAATGCCTTCAGTCTGCAGAGTTTATTAGTTCCAGTGATGGGAACTTCAAAGTTCTGGAGGATGGTTCTGTGTACACAACATCTACTGTTTCTTTGTCTGCTGAGAAAAAGTCTTTTACCATATTGCTTAAAGACATTCAAGAACAAGTACAAAAGAAAATACATGTTAGCTTGGTGGAAGAAGATAAAAAGGTGACTTTCTATTTCAAGATACCTTACTCATTTGGAAATACTGTTTCACAGAGTGCATCTTTGTGCTGGGTAACTGTAGCTGAATTTTTGGAATTCAAATAGTCAGACAAAGCACTCTGCTGTAGAGTGTATTTTTATGTAGCAATTGTTGTTTACTGTGTAGCTTAAGTTAGCAGGCTTCTGATCTGAAATGGAGGGTGCTAGGTAGGAGCTCTATCAGGAATGTCAATCGTAAAAGCCATGTTTGAGGAACTAAAGCAGGTTGTATTTGTGGAAAGTATAACAGGGAATTAATTTTTCTTTTTTTTTTTGAATACTATCACTGGTATAATTAGAAATGAAGACCCTGGAAAAGCAAATGTTGAGTGGGAAAAGTAGAGTGGAGGGTGAAGAGATAGAGGACAGTAGTTAAACAGAAATATACAGTTAAGAATGTATGAATATATTCTTACCTGTCTTTTTGTCTTCTAGGCCCAGGCACAGAAGACCAGGTATGCTAGAGATACAGTTCTTAAGCGAACCAAAAGAAGATGGGGACCTATTCCATCTGTTATGATAGAGAATGCACTGGGGCCTTTTCCATTGCAGATACAGCAGGTAGATTTTATAAGAATCCTAATTTTGTGACACAAGCTAATTTTACATGTGACTTTTACGGTAAAAGAATAACAAAAGTGATCTGTCTTGTACTGATGCTCTTCCTTCTTGTTCTGTCTTGTTCTGTCCTGTTCACTGTGTATCTGGTGATCTTGTAGCTAAAGTAACTTGTGGTTGTGTTTGTTGGGGTAAACTAGAAATGTGCAAATTTGCAAAAGGAGGGGCATAATATGAGAAGAGAGTTCTTTGGCCTGGAAATAATATGTAATGAAAAAAAAACCTCAATGAGTACCTCCCCCCCCAGCAAAACTTTGCCTAGAAAAACATAGAGTGGGGGAAATATTACCTGCACGTCTACATCCTTTCTGGAGTTTGAGGTGTATACTTGTAGCCTGGAAGACTGAATATGGCCTATGTTATTAGCAAAACTACTTACTGTAAGAAAACAAGTAGGCGTGAAAGAGAAATGCAAGAACTAAAAGTTATCATAGATCCATCTAGCCTTCACTAGATTACAGAGTGGCTGGTAGCAGATGTGTAGAGACAAGTGTAATAACAGAGTCTGTGCAGAGCAATCATTCTTCTACTAATCTTACCTTTCTAACTCCTGGCATTCAGTAGGTAAGGAAAGTATTTGGGGAGGAGAGTGTTTATCTATAAATAGGTAACTGCTAAATGTTACTTCCTTGGTACTTGTCATAAGATGCAGAGAAACTATCTGAATTTGCATACTTCTGGACTATACTCTAGGTGGTCTTCTTTTCTGTCTTTCTGTCTTTCTTTCCTGACTTTGTTTTTTGTTCTGTAGTTGCAAACCACATTCTCAGTGAGTGCACTAAAACCAAAATGTCTTGAACAGATAATCAAGGCTATGCCTTGTGTGTGCATTATTCTGTGTAGATTACATTGCAAAACAGGGTTTTTGGGATTTTTTTTATTCATACTGTCATTTCTTTAGTTGTTTGACAGTCCTAAACATTTCTGAATGTGAACATTTCTCATGTGCACACATTATAAAAGAAATAAATTACATGGCAAGATGTTCTGTGAAGTTTATGCTACTAAGAAAGTAGAAGTAAATTGAGTTTTGGGTTTTTTGGTTTGTTTTTTTTTTAAAGGTCCTATTTGTGCTAAATGTCATCATGAAAATGGGGAAAATGTATTAGAGTGACAGTGCTGTTTCCCTTGGGCTTAAAAATGCATTCTTTACAGGTCCAGTCAGACACAGCTCAGAACTACACCATTTACTATTCTGCAAGTGGACCGGGAATTGATCAAGATCCAAAGGGTTTGTTTTACATAGAAAGAGAAACTGGAAATATCTTTGCCACTCGTGCAGTAGACCGTGAGCAATATCCAAGCTTTCAGGTACAAGCTTAAACTGTTTAAATATAATTAAATAGCTGGGTTTTTTATCTCTCATGCATATATTTGAAAGCTGAGTTACAGGGGAAACTAGGAGCAGACAATATCTGGAATCAAGTAGTATCTTTATGTTCTAAGTAGTATCCTTGGTGTTGCAGAGGTGAAATAAGTGACAAATGAAGAAACGGCTGGTCACCTGAGTCTTGAGAGTAGTTTTGATTTTCACTACTTAGACTCTAACTATAGCATAAATCTAGTGAGCTGTTGAATTGCATCACTTTTGGGAAGAGTTTGAAGTTATCCCAGAGTTTTTCAGGGAAGGTGGAAAAGTTCTACATAAAAATCATGAGTAAGTCTACATGGCTGTGGTTTTTTTGATCCTCTCTTTCTCAAGCTGTTCAGTGTTGGTGTTTTATTAACAAGGTATACTGCTCTCTCTACTGGCTGAGAAGTGTAAGAAGGCAGTTAGTGGAAACAAACAGCTTCTAAATAGGTGATTCGCTGTATCTATGACTGCATTTTATTAAATTATGTTGTAATGGGCAAATAGTTTAGCTGTTGTTCCTGATTAAATCTTTGGTAATGCTGAGATTGCCTCACAGACACCTGGAAAAATGTATTCAGGAGACTTTGAAAAAGTGACAGAGTTGGGTTGGAAAAAAAGTAATTAAAATACTTGTAGTGCATTGAATGGAAAGGGGAAAGGTTGAAATACATGTAAATATTGTGTGTTGCAATCATCATAAAGTATCAGTCACTTCCCCTTTCTTGTGTCTGAAGAGCCTGCTGTTGAGAAGGGTATGCTTGGCATACTGTATTTCATATTGTTGACTTCTCCATTGAACTAGAAGTGTAATAATACTCTATGTTGCCTAAGCATGAAGTGAATTACTGAATTTATGTCTTACAGATCATTTGCTTTGCAACCACTCCAGATGGTTATTCACCAGAGGTACCACTTCTGCACACAATCAGGATTGAGGATGATAATGATAATGCTCCATATTTTACACAGGACCTTTTTGAATTTTCTGTTCCAGAGAATTCCAGACCTGGTAAGTGTTGTTTTAAATGAGTGAACACAGATACCACTACTCAACTCAGTTCTATACTTGTATGACTAGATGTAATCCTGTATTTTAATCAATGTCAGTGGAGTTTCCTGAGGAATGTTCTTTATAGCAAAAGCTGAGCAGCTGAAGATTTCTTAATAAGTAGAAATACCAAAATGCCATCTAAATCACAGTGAAAGGTATTGTTTAAAAAAAGGTTTTTTTAAAAGCTGAGATGATCCATTGTTCCTAAAACACTGTAAGAATTTCAGAATGTTGTTCTTTTCATTTTATCCAAAATCATGTGTTTCCATAAAATGTTTTGGTGGATGGAACAGCAGTTTTTAACAGGTTCATTTCCTGGACAACTGAATCAGTGGTGTTCTAAGGTGTGAAATGCTGTTATTAAGGTTTGTCTGAGCTGGTGAGTTAAATAGGACTTTTCCTGGGAGAGGGACGGGGAAGAAAGTCTTTTTTGTGCCCATAGCTGTAAAAGGCAGGGATTTGCCTGTTACTGACTTCACATGTCTGTGTAACAGAGTACAAAAGCAGGGAGAAAAGTGGACCTCAGAGAAAAAGGATTGCGAAAGCGATGGTTTGCCATTCCTCCCTCATCTCTTAGTCTAGGGATATAGAGCCAGGGGGAAGGAAATGTCCTCCTTCAGCTCAAAGCACCAGCTGCATTTCATTTTCTGAGCTGCTCCACTTCTTACTGGCTGAGTTACGGGTTTAGAATCAAGTTCCAAACCCACTTGGAATATAGGGATTAGGTAAAGCAGCGCTCCCCATGAGGCAGAATTACAGTATAAACATGTCAGAAAGCACTGAACTTCCCATTCTATTCCCCTGGCAACTCCTCTTCAGCTGTGTTTGGGATGCTCGATTAGAAGTCAACATCAAAAACACTATCTGAGATCTAAACTTCTAGTATTGATTTTGGTTATTCTTTCTGACAGCTGCAATATTTACACCATTGTCTAAGAAGGAAGAAGATAGCCAGATGATTAAATGTAGACAATTTTCTACTATTACTGTATTTTTACCACTATTTACTCTTTTTTTTTTTCAGCATTGTTTTCTTTTAGAGGTATATGACCAAATATCTGTTTTCAAGTATCTAAAACAGAAATACTTGTTCACATAATTTTTTTTTTTTTATAGATTTTTCTGGAACTAAAAATTGCTGTGTTGTGTTTGCAGGTGTAGTTGTTGGAAAAATGACTGCAGAGGACAGAGATGAGCCTTACACTCTGCATACTACGTTGAAATACCGCATTGTGTCACAAAATCCATCAGCAACCCCAGCATTTTCTTTACATGGTGACACAGGTGTCATTGCTGTATTATCGCCACAGCTGGACAGAGAGGTGATCTTTCCTGAAGCATCTTTAGCTGTCATGTAGTGCACACAGATAGCTCTTAGCTCTGAATGGATGGCATGGACATCACCAGATAAATAGTTTCTGTTGGCTATTTTTTGTTTCCCTCTCTAAAGCTTTCCAGACACCTGTCCAAAGAGCTTTTGGACAACTACCATATTCCAGCTGATCTTGTCAGGGGACCTTCTACTGCTCATCTATTTGACCTACATATCAAAATCCTGTGGATTTTTATTCTTTCTGTATTCATGAATCGCATGAGCAACCGTTTCCTCTTAATCAAGCTTCATTTGAGGTGCTTCTTGTTTCTTTCTAGGGAAGATGAACCAACTTTTTCTAGAAGTAGTCAGTCATCCTGTACTCAACAGAAATACCTCCAGTATCTGAAACCTAAACAGTAATATTTCCTAAAATTAAAGTGCAAACCATTTATTCTTATCAGCTAGCTTTCAATTAACTAAGATACAAGAGGTTTTCATATTTATTGTATTTGTTTGGGTTTTTTTTTTTTGATAAAATGTCATGTGAGAGATTCAAAATAATGGTAGAGAAAGAAATGTTGCTATAGGCACATCTTTTTTTGAGGATAAAAAGAGTCATATTCTGGCATACTTAGGTTGCTTCATGGCTGAAAATCCAATTTAGCAGTGTGTTGCAGGTACACTGCTCAACTTTTTTTAGTAAGAGAAAAATGCAGTGACTGTGAGCATCACCATAACTACTAAAGAAGAAATTGCAGTGACTACTGAGGGAAGGAAACCTTGAAAAATTAATTCACTGCTTATCTTTTTAAGATAAACTTTTGAAGTGGAACAAGAGATTTCTTCCCTCCACCTGAGAAACCTAATGCTAATTCCAAGCATTCTAAACTAGAGTTACTGTCTTGCTTTACAAACTCCAGTATTTTGTGTCCACTTCCCCCCCAGTCCCCCTTCCCTGGCTTGTTCAGATATTAATAAGACCCAAAAAAGTTTTCTGTTGTTGTGACCAAAGTCAGGGGTTTAAGTTGGCTGCTTATCAGTGATCCCCTTGAAACTGGTAAGAGCACTGACTTCTTCCATGCCAGACTGTGCCAAATGGTAGGCATTGTCTTGTCATGTGTAGTCCAGACAAAGGCTGATTTTGGCACTGTGGTCATCCTCACTGAAGTGAAACACTGAACCAACTTTACCAACTGGAAACCTAAGAGAATGCTGCTCCAAGAGAGGAGACAGAGATAACAGATCAACGTGCATCACCTGTATCTCTGAAAAATAATGCTGCTGAGTAGCTTTATTTGGTACAGGTTATAGCATGCACATTGCTAACAGATACTGAAGTCAGTGCTGCTTAGCCACTGAAAAGCATTTCACTTGTTTTCTTTTTGGAATGATAGGAAGAAAGCCCCGAAGCTAATTGCCTCATTTTGTAGGGGAGCACTGAATTTAGAGTGGAGTTGGAGAATAAGAGTAAAATATTTTGTTCTAGTCTTGTGTGTAACTATGGGATTAAAAAATGAGCATGTCAAACTTGTGTATGCTTTTATTCATCTTTGCAGCTGGTACCAAGTTACACTTTATTAGTTGAAGTGAGAGATATGGCAGGTCAGCCTTTTGGTTTGTGCACTACAGGAACAGCTGTCATTAGAATTCAAGATACAAATGACAACGCACCATCCTTTAAACAGATGCAAGTAAGTCTTCTGGTACCTAAAGGGGATCTAACAAGAAACCTATAGAGGGAATTTTTACAAGAGCATGTGATAGGACCAGGGATAATGGCTACAAACTGAAAGAGAATCAATTTAGATTAGATATCGGGAAGAAGCTCTTCCCTATGAGAGTGGTGAGACACCGGAACAGGATATCCAGATAAGTTGTGGATGCCCCATCCCTGGAACTGTTCAAGGCCAGATTGGATGGAGCTCTGATCTGGTCTAGTAAAAGGTATCCCTGCCCATGGTGGGGGGTTTGGGACTAGATGATCTTTAAGGTTCCTTTCAACCCAAACCATTCTGTGATCCATAAATGAAATGTCTGTAAAAAGGTTAAAAAAAAATCCCTCTACTTTTATCCTCTTTCTAATTTCCTGATGGTCAGTCCCTCAAATATGAACCCTCTTACCCTGAGACAGTTTATATAAACATTTCAGAATGCTCTGTTGGTTGATGTGCTATTTGACAATTAGACCTATTGATATCTTAATTGTATTGAGTCATTTGCCTTACCTCCACTGGGGGAAAGCTGACAGGACTCATTCATTCATTTCTATTGCAATATATAGTTTTGGAAATCCCATAATTGAACTCATTTTTGGGGAGAGGAGAGATTTGGTCCTAAGTGTTACAATTTTGTTACCATTTGACTAGCTTTGGGCAGCTCCTCTGTTGCAAATGAAAGTGTTAGTATCAGTGAAGTAGATGCAAGGGTTTTCACCTTTCTAATGTTTTCTAACTTTTTTTTTTCTTCTACCAAAGTATTATAGTTTTTCACCATTAGCTATAGCTCAGCCTTAAGTCTTTGCTTATTGCAGCCATCTGTGTCATTCAGGACAGAGAGTATGTCTTAATAACAATGTATACAGCTCAAATACCACAGATGATTTGTAATATGAAATTTATGAGAGTTACTTATCCATGAGGAATACACATCCCTTATCCATTGCACTCACTACTGTAGAACACCATCAGTTAATTCAGAATCACTCTTATCTGTACTTCTTGAGCTTGTACACAGCTCTTTGAAAAGATAAAAAAAATAAATCCTTTTGTCCTTTTCCATCCAAGTAGAGATGTATTTCATCCTTCCTGGCTTTTCTTCAAGTTCTTGTGGGTTTTATAGATTTTTTTTTTTTAAATTTACCCCAATAACTTTTCAAAAGCTCAGCTTGATCATGTTGTATGCAACTTAGCATCTGTATCTGATGTAACTGAGAGGAAATGTGCTACTATACGTTTCCTGGAAGAATAATTCTAGATTTAATCACATTAGTGATAGTTTGAATGTATGAAGGAGCTGAGATTTTAACTGTGCTGACAGGAAAGTTTACTGTTTCACTTAGGGTATAAGGGAGGCGTGGGTGAAATACACTGGCCAGTGCATGAAAACAAAATTAATCATTACATCAGCTTGGTAAATCGACACCTTAGGTTTAAGTAGTCATCTCAGTACAGTGTTCTTCAGTCCTGCATTGTGGAACAGAATTCTGTGATTTAAACTATTGTTTATTTTTTTTTTAATCCCTGTAAGTATGAAACACGAGTGGAGGAAAACAGAGTGAATGTAGAAATACTCAGAGTCTCTGTTGTTGATCTTGACGAACCTGGTTCACCTGGCTCAGGGGCAGTGTATGAAATTATAAGAGGAAATGATGATCGGTCCTTTGAAATTACGACAGACAAAAACACAAATGAAGGAGTGCTGTGTGTTGTTAAGGTAAGTAAAAATGGAACTGCTAGAGTAAATTTATGTGTCTTCAGGTGTTGCTTTTAAAACCAATAATCTAGAACTCTTTATTTTTTTCAAGCTACCTGTGACTCTTAAAACAAATCACACTTTCTTCCTGATCTGAACTCTCTTAGAACAGATTGCATAGTGCACTACAGATGAGGCTTATGTGTTGTTGTACACAACCTACAAAACTGATCTTCCTGACTGCTCCTTCGTTTTGTGTGTGCAGAATTCAAGGGTTTCCTTTTGGTTTGTCATTTAGGCAAGAGGTTGATGCTTTTGCCTGGTTCCACAGTGGAGTTGTTTAGGCTTTGGGATGTAACTGGGAAATGTGTCATGGCTGGGTTATTAGCAGAAATGGGAATGTGGCAAAGGAGGGGAGGCATGAGCACCTCCTCCAGTCATATCTTCTCTGGGAGTTGATTAAACTTGCTAATTCAGCATAGAATTCTCCAGATTTTATTTTGCAAGGGAGTGACTTTGGGTTTGCTTTTCTGGGGTGTGAGGGAGTCTGCATACAGATAAGACTATGCATTAATTTAGTTATACACAGTATTTTACAGATGTGAGGTTAAAGAATCACTGTGTCTGTACTGCAGGATGTCACTGTCTTTCGTGCCTCTTTTTCAAAACTGCAATAACAAGTAACTTATAAGGAGCAGAGAAAATTAATATTAAAATGTAAAGATGGAAATTGTAAGAGTAGAGATGCCACTTAAATTTGGTTTACTTATGTATTTATTTGGGTTTTTTGTTGCTAGTAATCATGAGAGCTTTTCTAAAGCTATGTCCCTGGTAGATGAACTTGGTTGAAATTTCTTATATTTAGCATCATGCTGTAGTAGACCAGAGACTATTATGAGTTTGGTATATAAATAACTTCATTAAAAGCATATGATGATGTTGGCAAAGCTATCTGAAGAGTAAATGGTAAGTACTTCCCATATCAACCCCACAAGTTGTGACATACATGCAATGGGTAAAGTCTTACTAGGAAATAAATGTAGAAACATGACTGACTAGTGCTAGAAAGGAAATGCATGTGACCTGAAAAAATGGCGAACTAGATATGCGAGGACAAAATCCCACATGACATTAAATTCTTATTTCAGTTCTGTTACTAATTGACTATCAAAGTATTCATAAAAATGTTATTGGTGCTGCTCATCCTACTAGGCATAGTTCCTCAGGTTCTTTTCTTTGACTAACTGTGAACTCACCCTTTTTTTTTTTTTCTTAAATCACATTGCTTTACTGTGTCTCAAGCTGGATGTTCTAGAAGGATCGCTGACTTCTTTTTTAAATAAATGCACTATGCTTTTGTCTATTTAATAATTAGGTAGTGAAATCAGTGCCAAGTTTTGCATTGGTTTGAAGGAAAAAAAATCTCAACATCCTACCTTTCTTACAGGGACTGGACTATGAAAGCGCCAAGCAGAGGGTCCTTGTGATTGCAGTCAATAATGAGGCACCCTACATGCTGGCACCACATTCACAACAGCTTTCCCAGAGCACCAGCTCTGTTACGGTGCATGTTCTGGATATGGACGAGGGGCCAGTGTTTAAGCCCTGTTTACTTCGTATAGATGTTAAAGAGTGTGAGGATATTGGGACAATCATTGGGAGATACATAGCAGAAGATCCAGAAACTGGAAATAGTGAAGGCATAAGGTATGAAACAGTGTTACCTACTGGTTTATTTGGAGTATAGCATGGGTGGGTTACAGGAATGGGGAAACACAATTTGATGCTGTATATGTATGTATTTCTGTGTGGGCATATGTGTGCACACACCTGTGTCACTGAATGCATGTATCTGTATATGTGTGTGCGCGCGCGCACGTACATACACATATTTGTATATACTGAAAATCTGTATCTAACAAACAAGTTATTCTTGACAGCTACCGGATACCACCTGGACAATGTAATTGGATCAACATAGATGAAAGATCAGGTGAAGTCAGAACTGTTAAAGTCTTGGACCGAGATGTAGGAGAAATGAGGCGAGGTCAATGCAATATCACGGTTCTCGCAATAGACAGAAGTGAGTAATGAATGTTGTCAATATCCTTTTTAGGTTTGTAACGATGCTTATGTGCAAATTGAATGTGGGGACAGCTATACTTGTTCAGACCAAAGGCCACCTAGTCCGTTGTCACGTGTTTGGGGTAGCTGTATCAAATGCTTAGGGAATGTTACACAGCAGGGAAAGCATTTAAGAAATCGAGGCAAATTCTCAATGTTTCAAAAAAATTATCTGCTGCCATTTAAAATGCTTTGTTAAGTTCAAATTTATTTTTCCTATGGATTGGATTGCTTTTCCTTAACTATTATATTTAAGCCATAGCACCTGGCAGCCATAAAGCTTACAACAGAGAGAGCAGAGAGAGAACTTTTTGAAAAAAAAGCTGTTGGCCTTTCAACACGTACCATTTCTTCCTCTGTTTGACTTCTCAGTGTCTTGGTTTTGAAGCCCTTAATTTAAAAGGACTTGTTTTCGTTGCTGTATGTTACTGTGTTCTTGATGTTATTCTCAGTCATGTAGGTTCTGTGTTTACACTATGTGTTAGGTGATGAGCTCTTACAGATTACTCTGATTGTAAAGGAAGAAGAGTTGTACACTCAAATTCTCATTCTAAATCAGGTTTTGTTTCTGATTTAATCTGAGTAATCATCTATTTGTTCTGATTAATTCGGGTGTATGCATTTATCGTAGGAAAAGACAAAGTTTTTCCTTAGTATCAGTCTAGCCAAGAAGTTTAAAAGCACTTTTCACTTCTCAAATGCTAAGTGTAGCAAATTGATTATCAAAGACAAAAGTATTAGGCTTATAGGTCACACTTTTAATTTTAAAATATATATCTTATGTTAAAAAAGGGTAAATGGGCTGCTTTTAAATAGATCCAATGGCAGGATTTAGTTTGAGACTTTATGTCCTTAAACATAGTGGGAGTAAAGAGCAGGCCTCTGGAAACTGCTTTACAGCTAAAAATTAATTCTGGCCAAAGATTGCATTAAAAACTACATTTACATTTAAAACTAAATGTAAATAATATGAATTTAAATTGTTTAGAAGCTCTGTTGCACCTGCAGTTACACACTTCTAGATAAAGTTTTTTAAAGTGGATGATGTCATTTCACTGGAATACATAGACAAACATTGACCATTCCAGTATTGGAAAAAAATTGTCATCAGGAGGGAGAACTTCTTGCGTGTGGACTTTGGTGTCAGTATGTGTCACTGCATGGTGACTAAAAGGGAAGAGGACAGAAAGAAACCCACTGTTTCTGAAAGTGTTATTGTTCCCAGGGAAAGTGAGGTTAGAGAGTATAATTTATTTTCTCTTTTCAGAAGTAGAAAGGCTGTTGATCATTGCTTTCTGCTCTGGATCCTCAGCTTGGCTTAATGTCCTTTACCCCTGATTTTCTGGCTTTTTCCCCTTTCATCCTCATTTTAGAAAGGTATTTGTGTCCCTCCACCCCACAGACACTCCACAACATATGTCATCTGCACGTGTGGAATATGGAGCTTTGGGAGCTGTCAATCCATTCTACAACCAGCCAAGCAAAAAGAAGCAGCCAAGAGAGAGCTGTGAGAAGTCCCTCTCTCCTTTGGCTAAATCAGCAGCTGCTTTCCCCTTTACTTTTAAACTTGGATATTGCAGTTGATAGTATTTCACGGTGAAAGTTTAGAACTAGAAGTAAATATGTGGATGTTAGAAGTAAGTGCTAAAAGTAGTTTGTTTTTTTTTTTTTTTATCTCATAGATGGCAAAACAGGCACTGGAACAATTCAGGTTTTCATCCAGCCTGGGAACAAGAATTACCCACGAATCACTAAAACCGACTACATAATGTGCAGAGACAGAAAACCAATCTGCCTTACTGCTCAGGATGGTGATGAGTCTCCTTACAGCACACCCTTCGTATATCGTATAACTGACCGTAACTTGGCCCCCATGTGGAAAATAACTCAACACAATGGTACGTTGCTCCTCTTCCTGACATGGCTGAAGGTTGCCAGAGGAGGCTTTACTACCTCTCCCTTAGGTGGACTGTAAGAATAGGTTGGATAAATGCATGTAGTCAGTGGAGCTAACAAGGTAGCCCAAATGATCTCTGGTAGTTCCTCAGTTTCATTTGCTATGGAGGAGGAGACCAGGAGCCTGTCAGAAATAAAAGGGAACAGCGAAAGTATTTCTTCCCTTAACTGTCTTGGGTTTGAAACAGTTTGCAGAAGATAAAGAGGAACTGGCACTGTTAGCATCACAAAGGCCAGGAAAAGGATATTTTGTTCTGCCTCTTAAAGCATAAACAAGAATCTACCCCCAGCATCCTGGGATCAGCAATCAATCAGCTGCTGTCTGAAACTGTAATGCATGAAGGTTAGCTGGGAGAACAAAGACCTATATAATGTATTTCATCAACATCTCTGGAAAAGGAAGTATACACTCCTAATTTGTAAGGAATTTAAGAATGAAATGGCTGATACTCCAAAGAAAAATACTTCTTTTCTTAGGCTGCTAATTTGGTGAAGAACCGGAGAACTGAAACTTTACCTAATTTGATTACAGGCTGACTAAAGAAGTCCTGGCAGTTGTTTCTTTTTTTTTTTTCTTTCTTAGTACTGCTGTCAACAAGCACATTTTTGGTGAAACTGAGCAAGGTGAAAGACAATATTAGTATCTCCTTTAATGTATTTATGTTAATTTTTATAATTTTGCTAGAAGTAGATAAAGAATTTATTACCAAAGCAATCATTGTTTCCTAAAACTTGCTGATGTGAAAAGTTATAGACAATGGTAGTTTCTTGGTAGGCACCAGATGATGACAACAAGAACAGCACATAGATGTGCTACTACATGATGAGGAGACTGGAGTATCTTTCTTATGAGGAAAGGCTGTGGAACCTGGGGATGTTCAGCCTGGAGGAGATAGAGGGAGGACCTCATTAATGCTTACAAATATTTAAAAGGTGCATGTGAAGAGGATGGGGCAATACTTTTTTTCTGTGATGTCCAGTGACAGGACAAGGGGTAATGGACAAAAGCTGAAACACAAGAAGTTCTACTTCAGGAAGAACTTTCCTGTGAGGGTGATGGAGCCCTGGCACAGGCTGCCCAGGGAGGGAGTAGAGTCTTCTCTCTGGAGGTCTTCAAAACTCACCTGGACATGTTCCTGTGTGACCTGATCTAGGTGGACCTGCTTGAGCAGAGGGGTTTGAACTAGATGATCTTTATAGGTCACTTCTGACCCCTGCCATTCTGTGATTCTATAAATCAGTTTGAAATGGTTTGATTCTGAAGTGTTCAGTCAAACATTCACAAATGACAGACAAAAGATGGCAAAGTCTGAGAGCAAAAACATCTAAGAGTTTCAAGGTTTATATAAGACAAATTGAAAAAAAAAAAAAATTTAGATGCTATGTGTAGTTCCTTATACCTCATCATAAAGTGACCATTACAGACATCATTTTCTATCTTGTATGTATTTGTAACATATTTGTTATGTACTTGTAACGTACTTGTAATGTACTTGTACTTGTAAGGTACTTGTAATGTACTTGTAACATATTTGTTACATATTTGTAACATATTTGTTACAAATGATTTCTTTTGCATTTTAAAATGTCTGGACACTAATCATTGCCACTAAGCAGGGCAGCAGATTAAATGGATTTTACTTCCCACTGGATATAGTCATTGACAGTGAGTTTAGTAATGTCAGTTCAGTTGATGATCTTTGCTAGTAAGCCCAAATAGTGTGGTGTATTACAATGAAATGAATTGACTTTAGAGTTTCAAATCATATGTTGTCAGCAGACTGTGTAAGGTTTGCTTTTTGAGTCCTAACATTGAAAATATACTGAAAGCATAAATCCTGCCAAACTGTATTTTTGTGTCACCATACTTAAGTTAGCTTTAAAGTAGCTAATGCAGATCTGGTAGCAATGTAGCTGGAAAAGAAGGGAGGACTGTGATTATGATTGCACTTTTGACAACAGAGTTGCAGGTATTGTTAACACTGGATCTAGCTTTGCCTTTTTTTTTTTTTTCTAGATAATTCTGTGTATCTTTCTCCAAGGGGTGATGTTCCATTTGGGATATATGATATTCCTGTCAGTGTCACTGATAATGGAGGAAAGATAGGACAGAACAGCGTAAGAGTTAACGTCTGTGATTGCGTTACCCCATCCGAATGCAATGGCAGGCCTCGTGTTCTCTCTGCCGGAAATGTGACTCTTGGTATATGGGCCATCCTTGCAATGATTTTAGGATCACTGTTATTGCTGCGTAAGTACCCTGGCTTTTTTAACACAAAGTGCAGACATTTCAGAACTACCTGAGAACATGATTCAAGCTCAATTCAATCTTTTTTTCTTCTTCATTATGTAGATTCTATAGCACTCATCACTGACTTAGTGTAACTACTCTATTTATATTGCTATCACGGGCTTCCTGCTCTCATCTTGTCCTGTATTTAACATGTGTGACTTTTTGTTTATTCTTTTAAGTACATTTTATGTAAGATTTTCTGGGTGTTCATGTTAGCAAGCTAGAAAACCTGCATTCAGTGCTTGACTAGAAAGAGGATAGAATTTGTAGTGCTTATCATATCTTATCTTGGAAAGTACGGCAAATTGTGTGTGAGTTTAGCACTGCTTTTGAGATGCACACTTGTAGGAAGGCTGAAATTGGTTCCTTAGAGCTTTTTGTGACCTTTCTTGTGGCACAGATTAAAACATGGATTAAACCAGTGAGGCAGTGACAGTGATATGTTACAGCAAAGCCAGTTCATTTTTTTTTAGTAAAATAGACACAGTCTGAATAATATAATCTCTAAAATTCACCAGATTACATGTTATAGTAACAAATACTTCAGAGATTGTGAATTTTATCCTTTGTTATTTTTTTTCTATTTTTTTTCTGATAATGATAAACCTGTCTTGCCCGTTAGTCTCAGCTAGCCATTCATACTCAGGTAGATAGAACACAGGGACTTGCACATGTTTTGTAGGTTAGATAGGTCTGTATTTTATCTGAACAGATAAGGTGCTCAAATTCAGATAGAGTCCAGAGGTGGAACTTTCATATGTGCCCTCATGGCCAAAAAGGCCAATGGCATTCTGAGATGCATCAAGAAGAGTGTGCCCAGCAAGTCAAGGCAGGTTCTTCTCTCCCTCTACTCTGCACTGGTGAGGCCTTGTCTGGAGTCCTGTGTCCAGTTCTGGGCTCCCCAGCTCAAGAGGGACAGGGAACTTCTGGAGAGAATCCAGTAGAAGGCTGCCAAAATGATCAGGGGACTGGAGCATCTTTCTTATGAGGAAAGGCTACAGGACCAGAGGCTAATGTTAAGCCTAGCGAAGAGAAGACTGAGGGAGGAGCTCCTTAACACTTGAAAGTAATTAAAGGGTGGCTATCATGAGGATGAGGTGACACTTTTTTCTGTTGTCTCCACTGACAGGACAAGGGGTAACAGACACAAGCTGGAACACAAAAAGCTCCACTTAAACACAAGGAAAAACTTCTTTCCTGTGAGGGTGAGGGAGGCCTGGCACAGGCTGCCCAGAAAGGGTGTCGAGTCTTCTTCTCTGGAGGTTTTCCAAACTTGCCTGGATGTGTTCCTATGTGACCTAATCAAAGTGAACTTTCTTTATCAGGGGGCTTGGACTGGATAATCTTCCAACCCCTATCATTCTGTGATTCTTTGTGGAGATGCTCAGTAGGGGGAGTGTGTGAAGCAAAGCTAGCATTTTGTCACTACCCCTTTACCATATCCCTCTCAGATAAACCCATTATTTGATTGTGGCTAGGTTTACTGTGTGTATCCTTTACTCAGTGCTGTCAGGGATATCTTTGTCCTGTCTGTCAGCATCAGGTGGTGACCTGACAGAACCACTGATACTCACGACTGGTAGCTGTGGAAGGTAAATGAGCTTGAAAGTGTCTCTTGGCCAGTTGGCACAGAAGTCTGTGTGTCCAGACATCAGATTGCTCAGTGGAAATTAGGCAGAACTGTTCCTCATGGGCTTCTTTATGTTTAGGCTATCAGCTTGAAAAGAGAAGGAAAGAGTAGTTCCTTGAATTAAATGTTTAGTCCTTTGTTTAGGAGAAGTATTAATTGCTCATGATTCTTCTATGCAAAGTCATTTCTGCCTGAATCTCCATGACATCATGAAGTAGTATTATAGAAGAAATAAGCTGAATACAATGAATTAAGTAAGATTGTTCTGTAATGTAACACTTGAAGTCCTCCAAGGTTCTTCTGACCTTTTCTGTTCAGCAGAAGTTTTTGATATTAGGACCTTTAGCTTACATGTTAGTTCCTTATGGTATAACTTGACATCTTTGAATTCCTACATGAAAAATGTCTTACCTACAACCTTGTTGTAGGCACAAGACATCATTTTTCACCTGGGTTTGGTATGATTTTTTTGCTACTGTGAAATTTTGCAGTCAACAGTGTTTTCATAAAGGATACTTGCATTTCTTTTGGGGAAACCAAGATGAGTTTTAGAAGAATGAAAAAGTTCAACAGTGTAGTGGACGTTCCATATCCTGTTTGAAAAAATGAATATAATTAGTTTTGAGAATGGGCATTTTTAGAAAGGAAATACTTTTTGAATAATAATTCATGCTTAGGTATTTTAAAAGGCTAATAGAACAAAATTCATTATCAAACAGAAGTAAATACTGTTACAAGATTAAGTACATAGTATCTTCTTATTTCTTTTCCGTAGTAATTCTTATCACAATTTGTGGCTGCTGTGGCTCTGGGGTAATGCACAGGCAAGTGACTGATGATTGTGCCAATCACAATTTAATCATTTCAAATACAGAAGCTCCAGGAGAAGAAGTGATGGTAAGTTGTCTGTTTACTTCAATGTAAAAACATATCATTAACATATCCATAGCACTTCAGTTTGAGAACACGACCTGCAAGTAAGGGATTTAGTAGACAAAATCAAGAATAAATGCAGGAATCACTAGGTGTGCTTTGCTACTTAATAAGGATTTGAAAATTCTTACTTTAGGCAGAGTTGGTAGTACCATATGTATTTAAACATGTCCTGTGGTTGTTAGCTTGGCTGCTTGTAATTCTTCTAGACAGTAACTGATTGGTTGAAACTCTCAGGTGAACATTTTAATCACTTCAGTCATTTCCAGCAATGAGATTAGATGGAAATTTACTATTTTGCCTATGCTAAATGTATGTTTATGGCAAAACATTATTGCTTTTCCTCAGAGAAGGACTTCCAAATTTAGCAGATAGTCATTGCAAATTGCAGGTGCAATTTCTTCCCTTCAGATAGAGCTGATTTTTTTGAGCCAGTGGAAAAAATATAGTTGAACATGTTGAAGTAGATTTGAACATGTAATATGTTCTTGCTTTTGGCATCTAAAGTCTTTTAAGATTCAGTATACAATGAACAGCACCGCATTCAAACACTGGGACTTAGCTCCTCAGACTCTTTCCTTTCTCCATTCTCCCTCACCCCGTAACTTTGCCTGCCCCTTAAGAGAAGCAAATTAGTTTAAAAACCATTGAGTTTACTTCATCTTGAAAATGAAGAAATTCTAATGGTGACACATGTCGTATTTCTTGTTGCTTGTGAAGTATAATGTAGTGCCATTATAAAACAATAAAGTAGCTTTTTATTTGTGATCCCATACTATTTTTTCCATATTTCACTCAGTATAATGACTTAACCTGTGAAGAAACGCAGTGAAACTTAAGCTTATGACTGTTTATCTGGCTGAATGAGTTCCAGGTTGTTGACTTTGAAAACCAAACTTTATTTTTACATGACAATTTAAGAAACTAGCATATGGATCATAGTACAGCTTTCACTGGGATAAAGATTCAGTTTTTAGTTTTCATAGTGGATTTTAATGCAAATTGATGTTTTTCCCCCTCGTCATAGTATCCCGTCCAAAGAGCACTTACTGATCTTTGTACACTAAATGTTAAGGACAGCTTTTGTTCAAAGAATCACAGTCCAAAGCTGGAGTTGTTTCAGTTTTCAGTACTGATCATTGCTGATTGCTGTTTCAACTTTTGAATTAAAAAAAAAAAAAAACAAAACCACAAGAAACCCCAACATCTTTATTTTTTAACTTTTAGAAAAATGTATCGACACTATTGTTTTGGTTTGCTGTTTTGTTTTTAGGATCACAATATAATTCCTCTACAAACTACAAATGATCAAGGAGGATATGGAATAAAAACAGGAGATCAGCAAACATTTGAAATGACAAAAGGAAGAGGACATACCTTGGAATCAGTCAAGGGAGGTGGACATCAAACTTTGGGATCAGTTAAAGAAGGAGGAGGAGGAGGACAGACTATGATGGATACATGTAGATACTCATACTCAGAATGGCATAATTTCACACATCCTCGTTTAGGTGAAGTAAGTATTCAGAAGCTGGGTTTTTTTTGAGTGTAAGTTATGATCAGTATATGTCAGGAAAATTTGTATTTGTTCTAGAAAGATGGCTTTCTGGTTTTATTCTTGTTTCATTTTTCCTCTCCTTTGCTCAGCTGCATCCCCTTTGGAATATTGCCCTTTCAAAAAGTCATTCTTATTTTATATATAAGTGTAAATTTTTTAATATTCTTGGCTTAAACTGTAGACAGTGTGCCTTTTTTCCTTTATAAATAAGTAATCTTTTGTGGGTTTTTCTGTGAATGTCTGTCTGCTTTAATTCTAACTGCTTGCCTTGTACTAATTTAAACTTGAAACATATCTTAGCGATGGTGCAGGAATGAATGTACAACATTAGAAGTGTAGTTGCACCATGCTTTGGAAGTAAAAAACTCTCACTTCTTGCCAGACTAGTTAGGTGTAAATCAGTCTTTTCATTTCGAGTGGAAGTTAGTTGCTTAACAGGTTATTTAAACAGGTTTTTCCTCTCTTATTGTTTATTGTCTACATGATTAGTAGAAATTATTTCTTTATTAAATACTTATATTTTGTAGTCTTAATGATATAGACCAATCATGTGCATTTTTTGTATATAGGAATCCATTAGAGGACACACTCTGATTAAAAATTAATCAATGAAAGGTAAATCAAAAGAAATTATGCAATTTTATGCAATATGTTTAGGACAACAATTTAAGAAAATAATGTGTGTTTTCTTCTTATGCAGAAGGTGCACCTATGCAGACAGGATGAAGAGCAGAAGCATTCTGAAGATTATCTCCTTTCATATAACTATGAAGGAAAGGGATCCTTGGCTGGCTCTGTAGGCTGCTGCAGTGATCAGCATGAAGAAGAGGCACTTGACTTCTTAGATCAACTGGAACCCAAGTTTAGGACATTAGCAGAAACATGTGTAAAAAGATAAATGTGCCTTTCGCAGTGCTGGAAAGAACTGTAAATATGTGGCTGTCATACATTTGTGATATTAGGTATTTTGGAGTTGAGGGGAGCAGAGGTTTATCAAAATTAATGTAGACTGGTAAGAGTATAACTAATTCCTACTTTAAATTGAAAGTATTTTTTTTTACGCCTGCTAGACACATTCCATCAAAATAAGGGATTAAAAATATTTTTTCTTTAGACTATGTTAATGTAGTAATGCTGGTTTCTACTTAGGTGACATTTCCTTCATGATTACCTTAAATGCAAAACTTGGTGTTGTCCTTTTCATTGATTGTTCAGCTTCAAAATTGTATTGTATTTGGCTTTGGAGAAGGAAAGCTTTTTAACTCACTGTTTCTTTGTTTTCTTTTAATTCTGTAGAAATAAACAAAAAAACATTACTGGTGGATATCAAATACCTTGTTAATTTTTAACTTGTATGAATTGAGATACAAAACAGTTTTTCATCTTTCACATAAAATATTTTGAAGAATAAATTTAAGAAGTTTTTATTTTGGTTGAAAATTAAATATATATATATATTGTATATATGTAAAATAATATTAAAAAATATATTTTTCTCCTAATGGGTTACCACCCATCAAACTTGCTATCCTAAGGGATTTATGGCATCACCACATAGGGTATCAGCATTGTATGCTCGTATTTCTTGTTGCTTGTGAAGTATAATGTAGTGCCATTATAAAACAATAAAGTAGCTTTTTATTTGTGATCCCATACTATTTTTTCCATATTTCACTCAGTATAATGACTTAACCTGTGAAGAAACGCAGTGAAACTTAAGCTTATGACTGTTTATCTGGCTGAATGAGTTCCAGGTTGTTGACTTTGAAAACCAAACTTTATTTTTACATGACAATTTAAGAAACTAGCATATGGATCATAGTACAGCTTTCACTGGGATAAAGATTCAGTTTTTAGTTTTCATAGTGGATTTTAATGCAAATTGATGTTTTTCCCCCTCGTCATAGTATCCCGTCCAAAGAGCACTTACTGATCTTTGTACACTAAATGTTAAGGACAGCTTTTGTTCAAAGAATCACAGTCCAAAGCTGGAGTTGTTTCAGTTTTCAGTACTGATCATTGCTGATTGCTGTTTCAACTTTTGAATTAAAAAAAAAAAAAAACAAAACCACAAGAAACCCCAACACCTTTATTTTTTAACTTTTAGAAAAATGAAACGACACAATTAGTTA
>WBNH01007546.1:38388-68291 GCA_013401255.1 Urocolius indicus
AAGAAGTTTTTATTTTGGTTGAAAATTAAATATATATATATATTGTATATATGTAAAATAATATTAAAAAATATATTTTTCTCCTAATGGGTTACCACCCATCAAACTTGCTATCCTAAGGGATTTATGGCATCACCACATAGGGTATCAGCATTGTATGCGAGTATATGTTTTTCTTTTAAGGAAATGATAGTTTTTTTAAAAAAATCAGGAAGTAGGGGTAACTATCACTCTTCAAATGAATGCAAGACATATCTCACGTTTACTTGACATAAGTTTGTACCTCAGGTTTTTTTGTGAGTTTTAACATAGTATATCATTGCAGAACAGATGAACATTGCCAGGAGCTTTGTCGGGTGCAGCTACCACTACCTTTTTCACTTGCCTTGTTATGATCTTCATTAAACTGTTCCTTTCTGTAAGTAGAACTTTACAGAAGATGCAGCTCTAACAGATTGAGCATACACTGCGTTAATAATGTGTTTTAAAGATATAGCTTCATTTAAGATGGAAAATTAGACTGGAATAAATTGTTTGAGTGTATTGTGTGGTGATTATAAAGGTAAACATTTACACAGATCTCTGGCAGAAGTCATCTGAATCCCATTGTTATTTTATTAGGTTAAACATACATATACAGTATATATATATATATANCCCCAACACCTTTATTTTTTAACTTTTAGAAAAATGTATCGACACTATTGTTTTGGTTTGCTGTTTTGTTTTTAGGATCACAATATAATTCCTCTACAAACTACAAATGATCAAGGAGGATATGGAATAAAAACAGGAGATCAGCAAACATTTGAAATGACAAAAGGAAGAGGACATACCTTGGAATCAGTCAAGGGAGGTGGACATCAAACTTTGGGATCAGTTAAAGAAGGAGGAGGAGGAGGACAGACTATGATGGATACATGTAGATACTCATACTCAGAATGGCATAATTTCACACATCCTCGTTTAGGTGAAGTAAGTATTCAGAAGCTGGGTTTTTTTTGAGTGTAAGTTATGATCAGTATATGTCAGGAAAATTTGTATTTGTTCTAGAAAGATGGCTTTCTGGTTTTATTCTTGTTTCATTTTTCCTCTCCTTTGCTCAGCTGCATCCCCTTTGGAATATTGCCCTTTCAAAAAGTCATTCTTATTTTATATATAAGTGTAAATTTTTTAATATTCTTGGCTTAAACTGTAGACAGTGTGCCTTTTTTCCTTTATAAATAAGTAATCTTTTGTGGGTTTTTCTGTGAATGTCTGTCTGCTTTAATTCTAACTGCTTGCCTTGTACTAATTTAAACTTGAAACATATCTTAGCGATGGTGCAGGAATGAATGTACAACATTAGAAGTGTAGTTGCACCATGCTTTGGAAGTAAAAAACTCTCACTTCTTGCCAGACTAGTTAGGTGTAAATCAGTCTTTTCATTTCGAGTGGAAGTTAGTTGCTTAACAGGTTATTTAAACAGGTTTTTCCTCTCTTATTGTTTATTGTCTACATGATTAGTAGAAATTATTTCTTTATTAAATACTTATATTTTGTAGTCTTAATGATATAGACCAATCATGTGCATTTTTTGTATATAGGAATCCATTAGAGGACACACTCTGATTAAAAATTAATCAATGAAAGGTAAATCAAAAGAAATTATGCAATTTTATGCAATATGTTTAGGACAACAATTTAAGAAAATAATGTGTGTTTTCTTCTTATGCAGAAGGTGCACCTATGCAGACAGGATGAAGAGCAGAAGCATTCTGAAGATTATCTCCTTTCATATAACTATGAAGGAAAGGGATCCTTGGCTGGCTCTGTAGGCTGCTGCAGTGATCAGCATGAAGAAGAGGCACTTGACTTCTTAGATCAACTGGAACCCAAGTTTAGGACATTAGCAGAAACATGTGTAAAAAGATAAATGTGCCTTTCGCAGTGCTGGAAAGAACTGTAAATATGTGGCTGTCATACATTTGTGATATTAGGTATTTTGGAGTTGAGGGGAGCAGAGGTTTATCAAAATTAATGTAGACTGGTAAGAGTATAACTAATTCCTACTTTAAATTGAAAGTATTTTTTTTTACGCCTGCTAGACACATTCCATCAAAATAAGGGATTAAAAATATTTTTTCTTTAGACTATGTTAATGTAGTAATGCTGGTTTCTACTTAGGTGACATTTCCTTCATGATTACCTTAAATGCAAAACTTGGTGTTGTCCTTTTCATTGATTGTTCAGCTTCAAAATTGTATTGTATTTGGCTTTGGAGAAGGAAAGCTTTTTAACTCACTGTTTCTTTGTTTTCTTTTAATTCTGTAGAAATAAACAAAAAAACATTACTGGTGGATATCAAATACCTTGTTAATTTTTAACTTATATGAATTGAGATACACAACAGTTTTTCATCTTTCACATAAAATCTATTGAAGAATACATTAAAGAAGTTTTTATTTTGGTTGAAAATTAAATATATATATATATTGTATATATGTAAAATAATATTAAAAAATATATTTTTCTCCTAATGGGTTACCACCCATCAAACTTGCTATCCTAAGGGATTTATGGCATCACCACATAGGGTATCAGCATTGTATGCGAGTATATGTTTTTCTTTTAAGGAAATGATAGTTTTTTTAAAAAAATCAGGAAGTAGGGGTAACTATCACTCTTCAAATGAATGCAAGACATATCTCACGTTTACTTGACATAAGTTTGTACCTCAGGTTTTTTTGTGAGTTTTAACATAGTATATCATTGCAGAACAGATGAACATTGCCAGGAGCTTTGTCGGGTGCAGCTACCACTACCTTTTTCACTTGCCTTGTTATGATCTTCATTAAACTGTTCCTTTCTGTAAGTAGAACTTTACAGAAGATGCAGCTCTAACAGATTGAGCATACACTGCGTTAATAATGTGTTTTAAAGATATAGCTTCATTTAAGATGGAAAATTAGACTGGAATAAATTGTTTGAGTGTATTGTGTGGTGATTATAAAGGTAAACATTTACACAGATCTCTGGCAGAAGTCATCTGAATCCCATTGTTATTTTATTAGGTTAAACATACATATACAGTATATATATATATATACACACACAAAAATCTGAAATACTTTAGGCAGGTGACAGAAGTGAGACCAGAATGCTGTCATAAGTTATTTCTGGAATTCAGCCTCTGCTTCCCATGTTTTATGTTTTTAAAATTTGCACTTCTGGTTAAGTAATGTCTCCCCTGCACTGTGGGAATTCTCTTGTGCCTTAAAAGAACGTCTTCCTGCCTATGAGAAACTTGTGCAATTACTTATTTCTGTTGCTATAATTGTGCTTTTAGGATTTGCTCTGTAAACTTATGCCTTAGGGAGATATTTTTTTAAATTTACTATAGCTAATGATCTGTAAAAGGAATTATTAGTAACAGCAGAGTCATGCTGCTTTAAATTTCAGCGCACAGCTGCTGCTGACCTCCAGTGGTTGCAATTCATTCCACAGAAATTGTCGGTGAAAACCCATAACACTATAAGAACTTATCGAAGTTATAAAACCTTCAGTTTCACACTGTCAAATGGTCTTCAGAATATTTCTGATAAGAGCGAGCTGTGGCTTATAACTTCAGACACCAATGTGCAACATATTTAAAAGTGGTAATGAATTCATTCTGCACTAGGTGTGCTGCCAGTGGTAAGAGTGCCCATCACCAGCAGCAAAATACTAAATGAGAACCAAGGTGTTACAAACTTACTTCATTTAAAAAATACATACTAATGCTACTCTTCTGGACTTTACTCTGTCACTAACATAATTGAGTTTTGCTGTACATTACTAGGGAGATCTGTGGCTGATGTAAGTCAGGATAACACTGCTGATGCAATTGGAGCTATGCTGACTTTATGCCAGGTGAAGATCTGTCCCCTAGTGATTTCTTTGCTTCTTGTTGAATTTTTCATCTTTATCTTTAGTTATTAGCTATATATTTTTGAAGGTAATCTTAATGTCTTTCTCCTCTCCACCCTGCCCGTGCTTTTAATGTTTAGTGTTTTGTTTTTTAAAAATTATATAAAAGTACAAAAGTTCAGAAGGATCTGGGATTAATAACAGAATGCACTCATTTGAAAATTACTTGGGGGGGTGGCATAGAGAAATATCTGAAAATAGTTTCATTCCTCAAGGATTATAGTAGTAGTACTGTACTAAAAGCATAGACCAAATTTGCATGAGCTTTAATTGAATTGATGTTGGCTATTTTCAGTAAATGGTTGCCAACTTTCTAGTCTAGAGTTAACGTGATAACTTATTGAAAGAAAAATAATGTTTTCTAGTCTAATTTACCTTAAAAATGTTTTCCTTTTTTTTTCTTCTACATTTCAACAAACAGATACTTGCATTTTTTTTCAGTTTTCAAACAAAGCATGAATTTAGAATCACTGCTACTTGTTTCGCCACTTTCAAAACTTAAATACTGAACTGAACCAATGATTTTTGTAAAACCAAGACTAGAAAGATTGAGATGCTTTAAAAAAGGAACTATAAAACATTATTTTCATTGTATTTTCTAACCATGTGAATGAAAGCTTTGTTTAAAGCATTAAGGTTTACAAATACTAAGTACCAAATAACATTTGTGTAAAGCTTACAAATGAAATGTTTAAAAATGTGTCATTCACTTGTTGTTACTGTCTTGAATCACCTTAAAAATTGTGAAGATTTATTCTTTTCAACTAGGTAATTTGCAGACCCTCTAGTTGTGTCAATGTTATCTTAACATCATGTTTTAGATATATTTTGTACAACAGTGAGTAATAAATTTTTTTCAAAATAAAAGGAACTTCTACTAAACTGTTCTTGTACGTGAACTAGTTTATGAAGGTAAATGTGCCTATTTCTGAAGAGGATTGGATTTTTAAATTTTAATTTAAATGTTTTTGTGATGTTATAGTGCTGTAATGCTAGTAGTACTTGTCCTTTCATGAGCATGAGCCAGGGTGAGTTCTGGCTGAAGTTTTATAGTACAAACTGGTCAGTTTTCTGGGGCTTTTTTAGTGCTTCTAAAATGAATTTGAGATCTTAAAAGCACAAAGTGCTACAGTGTCATGTCAGTGATAAATTGCAAAAAATTCATAGAATCATAGAATGGTAGGGGTTGGAAAGGACCTTTAGAGATCGTCTAGTCCAATGTCCCTGCAGAAGCAACTTCACCTATATCAGGTCACATATGAATGTGTCCAGGTGGGTCTTGAAGACCTCCAAGGAAGGAGACTCCACAACCCCTCTGGGCAGCCTGTGCCAGGGTTCCGTCACCCTCACAGTAATATAGTTTTTTCATACGTTTAAATAGAACTTTTTGTGTTGCAGCTTCATCCCGTTACTCCTTGTCCTGTTGCTAGATACCATAGAAAAAAGGGACGCCCCAACCTCCTGACACCTACCATTTAGATACTTGTAAATATTAATGAGATTCCCCTTCAGTCCCCTCTTCTCTAGGCTAAACAGCCCCAGTTACTGCAGCTTTTCCTTGTTTGAAAGATTTTCCCTAGTCTTATTTTTTTTTAACTATGTACTTACAGAAACTCTTCTTGTTGCGTTTGACCTTCACATCCATCATCAAACATAATGATGAGCCAGAGCAGGGCACCTCCCTTGCACTTCTACCATTTGTGTTAGGAAATTGTCATCGATGCTCTACAGAAACCTCTTAGATTGCTTATTCCCTCTCTGTTGCCCCTCCAGCAAATATCAGGCTGTTTAAAGCACCTCATGAGGACCAGGGCTACTGAAAGGGTACTTCTGTCTATAGAAGACCTAATCCACTTGTTCTTTCTGGACTAGGGGCTCATAGCAGACTCATAGCAGTACCTTGTCGCCCATACTGACCTGCTCTTTAATCCTTACCCATAAGCTTTCAGCTGGTAAGCAATAAACTTCTTTAGACCACAGGTCAGGTTGGCAAATGTGTGTGCTCATTGCTTGCAGCGGGGAGTTGCCCGCTGCTGTCACTCATTTCTTCTTCCTGGTGTTTCTGCGTGGCTCGGTTTCAGTTGGCCAGGATGCTTCTCTTGACATATGTAGTGGTTTTGCCTGGGCCAGGTCTTGTTAGTGAGGGGCTACAGGGGTAGCTTCTATAAACAAAGAGCTGCCAGAAGCTTCCCCTGTAGCTGGTAGGGCTAATGCCAGTCAATTCTAAGATGGACCTCACAGCTGAACAAGGCCTGGACAATTAGTGACTGAGGTAATGCCTCTATGAATAATGTATTGGAGAAGGGGAAAACCCTTTGAGAAGGGTTGCCGTGTGATCGCAAAACTGCAGCAGCAGCAGAAGAGAATGAGAATGTGAGGACAACATCTCTGCAGACACCAAGCTCAAGGTGGAAGGAGAGGGGGGAAGTGCCCAGGCACTGCAAGAGATATTCCCCTGTGACCTGTGGTGAAGACCATGGTGAAGCAGCTGTGCCCCTGCAGTCCATGAAGGTCCACAGGATAGCAGAGATCCACTGGCAGACTGTTCTACCGGTGAATGACCCACGTTGGGGCAGGGTGTGAGGAGCTGCCCGTGTGGGAGGCCCCATACTGGAGAAGTTCTTGAAGAACTGCAGCCCGTGGGAAGGACCCACACTGGAGCAGTTTGTGAAGGACTGTCTCCTGTGGGAGGGATTCCACAGTGTAGCAGTGGGAAATGTGAGGCTTCCCCCTGAGAAGAAGCAGCGGCAAAAGTCCATCTGTAATGAACTGACCATAATCCTCATCCCCAGCACTGCTGGGGGGGAAGGAAGAAGAGTCCTGGGAAGAGAGAGGGGTGGTGGGAGGTGTTTTAAGATTCAGTTTTATTTTTCATCTCCTTGCTTTGTTTTGATTGTTCATTAATAAATCAAGCCCTATTCTCCCCAAGTTGAATCTGTTTTGCTAGTTTAGGAGGGGGAGTGAAAGAATGACTTGATGGGCATCTGGCACCCACCCAGGACTAAACCACCACAGCAGCACACCTGGGTTGTTCCTTGGCTTTGAGGGCAGTGACCCTGCCTAAATCTACACCTCCTGTCAATATTCAGGCAATTGATGTGTTTCACCTATAGGTCATACAGAAGGCGGCATTCCTTCCAGCCCTGTGTTACCTGGTGCTGTGAGGCCTGTAAGAGGAAGAGAAGTATGTGCACATAGGTAGCATGGAGAGGGTCTGCACGCCCTGGCACTCACTCTGTGTTGTCTCACTCAGTAGCAGGTGGCCAAGGGCTAAGCATTTCTGTGCTGGACATACTCATTAGGGTTGTTACATCCGCAATGCTGAGTGCTAGGGCAATTGAGCTAGGAAGAAACTGGCAGGATGGGAAATTATAAAGGCCTGAAATTGAGCTGAGCCACCTCAATCTCACATTGACTCAGTTCAGCACCACAATGAAAATGGAACTCAAAATTTCCCATCAATCTTGATTTTTTCCTGGTTTTAAATATTTTCCTGGGGGATGGTAAGGGAGTAAAGCATTTTTTATCAGAAATCTATCACAGAAGGTGCTGTTCTTGCTCACTTAATCCTTCTCTGAGCCTTCTGAATGCATCTATGGTAGATTTAGATTAAAATGTTATTAGAACAGAAATGTACCAACTTGCCTAACGGAGTTACCTACACTGAAAACAGACTACCATGGAACTTGTCATATTTGTTTGTTTTGACTGTACAGCATTAGTAGATTTGTCTTTCTTAGAGGACAGCATGTGTTTTCACATGAAGTATTGTTAATCCATTGATTATTATCAATCAGTATATATCCACTTCACGTGCAACAATATGAATATTCATTCAAACATCTGTGATATCTTCAGATAAATCTGTGATGTTAAAAAAAAGGTTATGTACAATAATCACATAGATCTTGAAAGATCATCTTGTACAGCCCCCTGCCAGTGCAGGACCACTTAGAGTAGGTCACACAGGAACTCATCCAGATGGATTTTGCAAACTCCAAAACCCATCTGGGAAGCCTGTTCCAGTGCTCTGTCACCCTCACAGTGACAAAGTTTTTCCTTGTGTTTCTTTGAAACCTCTTATGTTCCAGATTGTATCTGTTTCCCCTTGTCCTATCATTGGACATCATTGAGAAGAGCCTGACTCCATCCTCCCAACATCTACCCTTTACTTATTTGCAAACATCAATGAGATCACCCCTCAGTCTCCTTCAAGCTGAAGACCCCCAGCGCCCTCAGCATTTCATCATAAGGGAGATGCTCTACTCCATCATCTCAATGGCCCTGTGCTGAACTCTCTCTGGCAGCTCCCTGTCCTTCTTGAACTTAGGGGCCCAGAACTGAACACAATATTCCAGATGAGGTGTCATGAGGGCAGAGTAGAGGGGGAGGAGAATCTCTCTTGACCTATTGCCCACAGCACTTCTAATACACCCCAGGATGCCATTGGCCTTCTTGGCCAGGAGGGCACATTGCTGGCTCATGGTCATCCTGCTGTCCACCAGCACCCACAGGTCCCTTTCCCCTACACTACTCTCTTCAATCCCCAGCTTGTACTGGTACATAAGGTTATTCTTTCCCGGATACAAGACTCTACACTTGCCCTTGTTGACTTTCATTAGATTTCTCCCCACTCAACCTTCCAGCCTGTCCAGGTCTCGTTGGATGGCAGCACAGCCTTCTGATGAGTCAGCCACTTCCCCAAGTTTAGTGTCGTCAGCAAACTTGCTGGCAGTGTCCTCTGTTCCCTCAGCAATGTCTTTCATGAATATATTGAACGGTACTGGTCCCAGCACCAACCCCTGTGGGACTCCAGTAGATACAGACCTTCAACTAGACCCTGCCCTATTGATCACCACTCTCTGCCTTCTTCCCTTCAACCAGGTAACAGTTCACCTCACTACCTCTTCAGCCAGCTCACACTTTCTCAGTTTTGTTGCGAGGATGCTGTGGGAGACAGTGTCAAATACTTTACTGAAAGATAAACCACATCCACTGCCCTATCATCATCTATCCATCTTCATTAAAGGCCTACAGGTTGGTTAAACTTGACTTCGCCTTGGCAAAACCACATTGATTGCTCCTAATGACCCTCTTGTCCTTTAAATGCCTGGAGATAGCATCAGGATAAGTTGTTCCATCACCTTTCCAGGGATGGAGGTGAGGCTGACTGGCCTGTAGTTACCCGACTCTTCCTTCTTGCCCTTTTTGAAGGCTGAACTGACATTTGCTCTCCTCCAGTCCTCAGACACCTCATCCATGACTTACTGAAGATGATGGAGAGTGGTTTAGCAATGACTTCTGCCAGCTCCTTCAGCACCTGTGAGTGCATCCCATTGAGGCCCGTGGATTTATGTACATCCAGATTGCTCAATTGATCCTTAACTCACTTCTCATCAACCAAACAAAACCCCTTTAACCTGACTTCCTCTGGAGTCTGGGGCTCCTGTGGAGTCTCTGGCAGTATAGACAAAGAAGGCATTCAGTAAATCAGATTTACTAGATTAAAAGTTGCTCTGGTAATACTGATGATCAAGAAACTTCATCAAGGGAAACTATGGAAGTGTTTTTAAATATCTAGGGTCTTGTTTTGGCAGCAGCACATTGAAAACTCGTTGTTATGCTTTCCACCAGCAAGTACCTTGAAGAAATCTGCAGTCTCAAAGTACTAGCTTCATATGGTTTGGAGAATCAACATTATTTACATTCAAGCAACTCCCAAGCAATTTGTTCTTTGAGCGCAGTCTCCTCATATTATTTTAGCACTTGTCCTCTTTAGCTCTAGCCTCCAGATCCCCCTCATCCTAGCTCTCTTTCCCTTTCCTTTGTTGTCAGCCCTGGCCCCAGGACACGTCTCTGTAAATACTCGTATCATCTCTCACGTCCCAAAAAGTGTTTTTTTTTTTTTTTTCTTTTCTCATATGTCAAACATCTTTGTTGCAATTTACTCTCTCTTCTTCCAGTTCAGCTCCTGCATCATCTGCATCTGAGCGAGATGTCTACATACCAGGAGAGGCAGTATTGGGTATGTAAGGAAAAAGCAAATAATTTAGCATAAGCATAAGACACCTATAAATAATCATCCTGCAGTGAATTTATAGTTCGCAGAGATTTAGACAAGGGAGTTTTGGATCATGATTCATTTAATTTGAAGATAAAAATCTCTGTTAGGTCAAATGAATCTTGCCTGTGTATCTAATTTCAGTTATGAGGCCTATGGTTACAATCACAGCTGAAAAGAAAGCCTTGGTCAACACCCTGAAAGACTCTTAGATGAAACACACTTCAGAAAGATCATTCTTTATATATGAGCCAACAGACACTAATGCGTTGTCTGAAAAGTGCAAATCAGACTCCTAATGTGCTCAAATGTGACAGGCATGATACCAATACATGTATACCTGACAGTAATCACTGGAAAATAGCCAATTAAAAAAGCCAGAGACATTGAAACTTTTGAACAGATAGGTTGTGTGTGTGTGTATGATGGTTTCAATTTTAGTTTTTTCACTTTCTAAGAAAGCATTATATTTTTCAGCTAAAGGTAAATATGCTGTTGAGAAAAAAATCCTCCACCTGATCTCAAACAACTTAAGATTTTCAACGCAGACGGTGTTCATCTGTTGAAATCATTTTGAGTGACTGAAAGTAATGTTGAGTAAACAAGGAAGCGTTATGCAACTCTTTAAATACAGGTAGCTTTACCAGATCAACCTTTAATTAAGTCACTCCACAACCACAACCAAACTACTACAAGCTTATCACATAAATGTTTAAACAGATCAAATGGGCCCATAAAGACACATCTCTTTCCTCCCACTTTAAGAAGGCTATAATTTGACCAGATCAAAGAGTATACAATGAGGTTTTGTGCTCTACCTGTGCTCTAGAACACAAAAACCAGTTGGCCACTTTTCTAACATATAGTTTAAAGATCACCTTATAACTTGGGTTTTATTTTGTACACAGCTCAAAAACTCACTAAATACATAACAAAAACCAAGAGAAGAAGTTAAACATATAACACTAACGTAAAGCACATACAAGAAGCCTTTAGATAATAATCTAAGGATACATGAATTTCTCACACTACTTCTGAGCCTTTGATGACAATCAATGCCCATGTGTTTTATTGAAATTAAAATTTTAGCTGTTTCCTTATCACTTGAATTAACCAGATGATAGCTATGTTCTAGTGTCACAGTACTTTTAACAGCTAGCAAGATTTTATACAGCATGTAATATTTTACATTTAAAAATGGTGATGGGAATAGAAATATCAAAATGAAAATTCAAAGATCATACCATTATGTGAGGTAGCACTACAGACAATCATAGCCTCTGCAATGTTAACATTGTTAGGTTTTTTCTATTTTAGAGAAATTGTGTGGGAAGAAAGAAAAAATGTTTGATAAAATATTAAGCCTAATGTGCACCATAGATTCATGCCAAAACCCCCAACACTTCTTCTCTAACTAGTGACGTTTTAGATAATAAGATTGTTTCCTAGGATAACTGTCTCATTTGTTTCTGTACTAGTGAAAGTATAGCATGGATCCTACAGGTTTGTAACAAGAATATTGGGAAAAAAGGAATATGTTTCACTCTTACTAGAAAAATGGTGACAGGAAGAGTTAGAAATAGCTGTGTCTTCTCTTCACTGTCAGTCTCACTTTGAAGGTAGTCAGATGTAAACATTGAAAGTCTATCTCCTGCATCCTTCTTATTAAAAGAATTTCACTTGATAACCCCTTTTGGCATTGTGTTGTCATATATGAAAACAAAGTGTAATACAGAATATGAATGATCTCTGAGCCATGGCTTTTGGAGGAACGTGCATTTCTTTCTAAGTACCCCATAGAGGTAAACGTGGGGATAGGAAGAATGTGAGATGACAGGCCGACTGAAACTCTTACTCAAGTATGACTTGTTGGCAGGAATGAGAGATTCTAGCAGCAATATCTGCCTTCTTTCTTGCATTCTTCCCTGTACCAAGGGTGCACGTCTACACTGTTCTCAGCTCTGCGCTCTGGCAGGGCTGTTCTTGCTGCTGAGCCATAGGCAAGCATTGCAGGAGGTGTCAAGCCTAGGAGAACATGACAGGCCTGCTACTGGGTCGTATTTCTGGAAGTGAGTTTTCAGAGAAGAGCAGAGTCCTGCCAGTGATGCAATATATACTTTCCAGAAATGCAGTGTTGTAAATTTCCTGAAATTTGATACAGAAAGGCTGGAATTCACTCCTGAATATCATTTGACCCTATTGTTTCCCATGACAATTTGCTGGAATAAATAGCAGTGCTGCCTCTCTGACAGACAGAAACTTTGGAACTTTTTTTTTCCAGACTATTAAACATTTTAATTTTTTTTTAGTGGGGATACATATGTACACAGTAATATATATGTAAAAGGAAAAAAAATGTAGATGGAATGAGAAATCTGTTTGAAGTGATTTTTAAGAGCGAGGATGAGCCTTGCAATCTCTTGGTCAGTTAAGCACTTCCCAGGCAGTTACTTCTGCTTGCATGGTAAGAGATAGTTTAATCCATCAAAGCAGGATAGGTATTGCAATAGAACAAACCACAGTTTGATCAATTGTTATTGTAGCCAAAAAGCATGGTTTGATTTAAGCAGGAGGTAGACTGTGTAATCCACTGATCCTGCAAGTGGTAGTTATGTTTGCAACTGCAGACTTGTAGCCAGGTGTCAGACAGTGGCTATCGGTTTCACAGGCATTTCTGTACATACAGATTTGTGGGTACAGAGACTGACGGAATACTTCCTCCTTAGCCATTTGTGCATATAGCTGTTAGTGACAAGTTGCTGCTGTTAACAACAGCAACAAATGAAAGCTGGTTTCATTCATGATAGGAATCCAAGTAAGGCAGAAAGAGAAACTGCAAAAGGCAGTCATCAGGAACAGAACACTATTTAGCTATTGGTATAATGATAGAGTATAAATATAGTATGATGCATGTAAATTGAGATTAAAATGGAAATATTAGTTGACTCTTTTTGACACTAGAATAACAGATCAATAGTCAATACATCAATCCTGGCTACATAAAGTATATATTTCCTCTCTATAGCCTGCTCTGTGATGGATATTGCAACAAAAAGAAGCAAATGATTCAACATTTTTGCCTTAATAAACATCTACATACAAACTGTTTTAGAGAAAATAAGTTGGAGAGAACATTACTCCATAAATATCATGAGAATATACTTAACTTTGAAACTATGGTTTATTCTTTTAGTGAAATTAAACTGAATCATTTTTGCACAAATAAAATATGTAATAAGTTAGTTACCTCAAGACAAGACTGAAATAGAGTCAAAACTCAGTTTGAAAGTGATTTGTCATAGGCATAGATCTATTTGGTTCCAAGGAAGCAATCACTCCCTTTTTAAATATCATTTAAAATCCATTAGCTGGGCCATTGCAAGATAGTGCTGGAAATTGCCAGCACAAGGTAGGTTTCCCAGAATCTCCCTGCACACTCCATGAAAGGGTAAGCAGAGCCCAAAAGCTAATTCAGAAGGTGCTGTAGGTGCTGTAATGCTTTTACATTAGCAAACAATTTGTCACACCCACAGTGCACCAGTAGGTTAAAGTACTTGGTGCCAAGGCTTCTGTTTATATGCCAGGGATGATTATGACAATTTCAGGTGGCCTCAGTCAAGATTTACCCCAGTTCCCTTACCTGAATGGCCCCTTCCTGTCATTAGAAGCTATTCAAAGGGCTGTTTGTTTTCTGATTCAAGCTTTACCTCTTTGTTAGGAGTGGTGAGTTTGTTTGATGAACACACAGAACAGAGCTTTGAATTGAGTTTCCTCCTAAAGAGATCCAGTTTTCTGCTACCAAAACTGGTCTGAGAACTGCACTGGTGTGCAGTCACTGGGGATGACTGGGACATTCACTTCAAAATACTCTAGAGCAAAATGTCAACATAGACACTGCAATGATGACTGGGGCACTCTTGCCCAATGCAGGGATTGTGTGACCCAGCAACTTGTCAAAGATGTGTGAGATCTGAGATCTGTTACAAACCTCTCTTCCCTTTGACACGTGAGAAGCCACCTCTAAATTAATATTATGTGAGGTTTTCATAGACTACTTATCAAATTTCACTACATTTAGCGATACATGGGGATACAATATTTTTATGGTAGCCCTCAGCAACAGCTACCATATTTAGCTGTGGCACTCCACGTGGAAAGACAGGTTCATTGCAATGAAAACAGAAAAGACAGATGTTTAATACTATAAAAATATAAAGTGACAAATTTGTTGATATAAGTCAAGGCCATATGCAACCCAGCCCGTGAAACTCCAAAGCTCAAAGAAAACAGGATTTGTCTGTCTGGATCAACTAGTAAGTCTATAGCTGTGCAGCAATGAAGCACAGAAAACTTTTGATGACATAGTATGTGTAGAATCTGGGACAACAGATAGCATCATACTAAGAATGAAGAGAATATTAAAAGTAGTTAAGATCAAGGCAGAAGGCACATATCAAACCTAGTTAGCTTAAACGTAGATAATAGCTCTGTGAATATGAGATTTTTCAAAACAATTTTCAAGCCAAGTTTGAAAAAAAAAAAAAAAACAAACCAACCCAACTATGAAGTTATCACAACAGCTATGTCTTTGAGTTTTTATAAAAAATTACTACAATTTAAATGCACTGAGAAAGTAAGTTTTCTTATTCACAGAAGAAAAACTGTCTTCATCTCCTGGTATTCTGGACCGAACATTTTACTCTCCTTTAAATGATATTACTGATTTGTTTGCCTTTGAGATTTGCATTAAATGCTCCTTTCCCTTCCAGGCAAACTCAGGAAATAGAAAGACTACTAGAGGAATGAGGAGAGAAAACATGTATGACAGTAACTCCTTCAAAATGCTAAAATTCCTAGTTGCTCAATAAATAATATGTCTGAACAGAGAAGACAAAATAAATGTATTTAAAAATGTTGCTTCCACCTATGCATCCATCAGCAGATGTATAAATATTCAACTTACATCAACTCACTTCTTAGTCTCTGTTTTGGTCATGCAACCTGCTTTAAAAAGCAAGCTGAAATTTATATATATGTTCGTGAGGTTTGATACCCGATGTGATTTGACACTGTTACTGGGTATTGTTCCACTGCTAAAAAACAGTCTCCTCTTACTGTCCAAACATGTCTTACAAACATGATTTAATTGGCTCTCAACAAAATTACTATGATAATAAAAATTCTCAAAGAACAACGATTACAAAATTTCCCACAACAGTGACTCAGTCACAGACAAGATCAAACATAAATGCAATAGAATAAGAGAGAAGTTGAGCAACTAAAGCTGACGCCCTCCACATGAGACAGTCAGTAAAGCTAGTTTTGTCAAAAGACATAAGACTCTTTAGTTTACTCTCCTGGAAAGGAACATTAAAATATAATGTCCTGTGAGGCAACTGGGCCAAGACAATCATCAGAAAATCATGTCTGAAAGGAAGATTACACTATAAGAAAGATTAAACTCTTCAAAGTGAACAACCTATTACAGAACACCGAACTACAAATGTGATCAGTGAATGCCTGGAAGCAGAAGTTCAGAAGCTGGGAGGTGGATCTTTATTTTAGCTTGCTTAGGTACATGTCATCAACTTGATCTCTGTTTCTTGCTTATGAAAGTTCTTTTTTCTTCCACTGCATTTTCTTTTCCATTTTCCTGGTTTTGGCCCTCACCCTGAAGAATGAAACATACAAAAACACACACAGGATCAGAATAGCCATAGTTGAGTACAAATTCCCCTGAAACACATGCAGTGTAGACATTGCTCCTCAACATCAGTTGGTTTGCTCTACAGATCTCTTCCTATTCATCCACATTGTGATACATAGGTGGAATTGTTATGTCCCTTTCCCCCCACTGCTGTTTGTAATCAAGTGCATTCCCAAATGACATTATGTTGAGGTTTGACCCCAATCAGAAACTAAGCACCACACAATCATTCACTCACTCCTTCCCATCCCACTGGGAGAGGGAGAAGAATTGGAACAAAGAAGTAAAACTTTTGGATTGAGATAAGAGCAATTCAATAACTGAAATAAAATGTAACAGTAGCAACAACATGGATAGATGAATGCCTGAGCCACAACTGGCCCCTACCAGACCAGTTTACTGGGCATGATGTTCTACAGTATGGAATATCCTTTTGTATAGTTTGAGTTATCTGTCCTGAACCTAATCCTTCCCAGCTTCTTGGCAGAGTATGGAAAACTGAAGATTTCTTAACTTTGGGTTAAGCACAAAGCAATGACTAGAACATCAGTGTGTTATCAACATTGTTGTCACACTAAATCCACAACACAGAATTGTACCAGATATATGCAATAAAATTAACTTTATTCCAGCTGAAACCAGAATGTGTTTATATGGAAAATAATATTTAGCTGTGAGTGGAAATGTAGAGTAGAAGCAAAAAGACCCCCACCAAAACCAGTGGAAAAATAATGCTTCTAGGGGTTGAATATTAAGATAGATAAAGTGAACCAGGATGGAGTGCATAGACTTCACTGCTCTCTGAGACACAAATGCAGGGAAGAGCAAGTTATCACTGCTTCTTTAGGTTTTGTGTCCTTTCAGAATTGCAGTACTCATCTTCTGGACTGATTCCAAATCAGAACCAGCAAGAGCAGCAGGTTAAAGAACCGGGAGCTGCTTCAAAGAGTGCAGAGCACATATGCTGCCAGAGACTAGGCAAGTGTCAGTTCTGTTGTTGGCCATGAGTGAAGAACATTTTCAGGGATGAAACAACATGGGCTATTTTTCCCTAAAGTTGCTGGAATATCATCTGCTTCATGGATTTAATGGTAAGTGATGTTCAGATTTAGAACAGCCAGTCACCTTTTTACAAATACATGCCCACCTTAAATGACAAAACCACAAGTGGCTAGGAGGTATGACCACATTAAAAATGTATCTCAGGAGCAGATTTTTTACTGGGGTATGAATAGCTAAGCCTTTTGAAAGGAAGAAATGGAAACACTTTGGAAAGGCACAAAAAACATTTACACTATGCAAAGTGAGAGTGACTTTAGCTAAAGCCAAAGGCAGCTTTGTATTGGATGTCTTTTTTTGACCAGTACACTCACTGCTTTATATGAAACAGAAGTAGTGTAGTAAATAAGGGTGCTACTACTGTGGAGTATACACAAGGTACATAGGTCACAGAATCGTAGAATGGTAGGGGTTGGAAGGGACCTCTAGAGATCATCTAGTCCAACCCCCCTACTAAAGCAAGTCCATGTAGATCAAGTCACACAGCAACATGTCCAGGTGGTTTGGAAAATCCTCAGAGAAGGAGACTCTACGACCTCCATGGACAGCCTGTGCCAGGGCTTCCTCACCCTCACAGGAAGGAAGATTTTCCTTGTGTTCAAGTGGAATTTTCTGTGTTCCAGCTTGTGCCTGTTACCCCTTGTCCTGCCACTGGGCACTGCAGAAAAAAGACTGACCCCATCCACTTGACACTCACCCTTTAGATATTGATAAGCATTGATAAGGTTCCTTCTCAGTCTTCTCCAGGCTAAAGAACCCCAGATCATAGAATCATAGATCTCGCAGGCTTTCCTCATAAGAGAGATATTCCAGTCATCTTGGTAGCCACCATCTTGGTGGCCCTCCATGGGACTCTCTCCAGAAGTTCCCTGTCCCTCTTGACCTAGGGAACCCAGAACTGGACACAGGACTCCAGATGAGGCCTCATCAGGGCAGAGTAGAGGGAGAGCAGAATCTCCCTTGACCTGCTGGCCACACTCTTCTTAATGCACTCCAGGATGCCATTGGCCTTCTTGGCCACAAGGGCACGTGGCTGGCTCATGGTTAGTTTGCTGTCCACCAGAGCTTCCAGGTCTCTCTCTGCAGAGCTGCTCTCTAGCAGGTCAACTCCTAGTCTGTACTGGTGCATGTCATTGTTGATCCCGAGGTGCAAGACTCTTGTTGAATCTCATGAGGCCCTCGCTACCCAATTCTCAAGCTGGTTGAGATCCTGCTGAATGACAGCATGGCTTTCTGAGGAGTCAGCCAGTCGTCCCAGTTTGGTGTCATCAGTGCACTTGCTGAGGGTACACTCTGTCTCCTCATCCAGGTTGTTGATCAAGATGTTGAACAAGACTGGTCCCAGAACCGATCCCTAGAAGCACTAAAAAAGGGATCTGACTACTGACTGTATGTATTTTTGGTTCAGCTCGAAATCATACCATAAAGATTCTGAATCAGTTTTATAACTCAATGTGCTCCACAACAGTAAGTACAGAGAACCTGGAGATTTTCTTTTACCTGCCTTACAGCTTCCTACTCCTACATTTCCCTGTCTCCTGCTGTCCAATCCCTGGAAGGAAATTTATCTGAGCTTTTTCACTGTTTCTAGAAGATCCTGATAGGAGCTATTTCAGATTGATTGAAAGAAAGCGTGGGAAACTTGTATCCTCCTGCAGAAAGTGCCGGTCCTGAAGCTCCGTCCTGTGCTTCTTGTCAGTAGAGCTTCATCATGAACATATCCACTGATCTTAAATATTGCAGTAGGCCACGTGAAGACAGGCTATCTATGTCTTATATAATTAGTTCTACAACATTTAATGTTGTACACATGGATGAAATCACTGCAATTACATTGAGCATGGCAGAAGCAACAGAACTATCATGTTTCAGATGGTAAGACCAACATTGGTTGAAAACAAGCAATTTAATTGCCAATAATAATGATTTCTATGCTTCAGAATTTAAAATGTTTGCAGTTGACTTTAGGAACACAATACAGGACTATATTAATTACCAGTCAAGTCTATAACATGACTTGGTTGACTCTTCTACTCACATTCTGCCTAGCAGGCCAAAGCAAAGGATCTCCCTGGCACACCGGAATCCACTGTTGAATAGAGGAAGAAATCTCACCTTACATCCAATCTTTCAAGTGATCTGATATGGTGAATTGTAATAGAAACTTGTGGGACTCATTTTCTACCCAAGGAAATTCTTAATTGCCTTATTTGAGAAATAGGGGGGAAAAAAGAAAGGAGAGGAATATGTTCATGAAAAAGATGTCATAAAATAGGTTCCTCACTCTCTATGACTCAATCAGTGAGAGAAGATGACAAAGATATTGCATATGGATTCAAAAGAGAAACAACCTACAAAGGTTCAGTTAAGTATTTAAGGGTTTAAAATAATCATAAAACTATATCTGCCTAGATTCCTTCCCTATGTATTTTGTCTCTTAACTTTAAGTCTAGTTTCTTTTTTTATTAACAAAACATTATAAACATTATAAATTGTATGCAGATATGAAGCTGACATATTCAGCCCTTGAATTCAACAACCTTTAGGGTACAAAGCTAATCACCTGTGGGGTATACACCATTTACAGACAGGTAATCTATGATCCACAAGAGGCAAAGAATAAAGGTATCAGGCAGAATTATATGCACTAGTGAGGGAATACACCACACTAGGCTTCAGTTGTGAAAATAGTAATTAGCAGTTTGAAAACCAAAAATACAAATCAAAAGTCCAATAGAAGCTTGCGTGCTTACTTAAATCGAATTTAAATACTTGGAATGCAAATGAAAATGCGTCTAAAATTGCAATGATTTCCAACGGACTTGGATATTGTTCTGGAGTTAGACATCACTAAAGCAGTGAGCTCAGCCAGGTGCAGCCGGCCAACGGTTGCCACGGGTAAGATGCACTGTGAGGACTGTCCTCAGGATGGCAGCATCTTACGGCCTAAAGCGACAGTTTCAACTACCTATTCCAAGCCAAAACTGCATCCTGGGCTACTGCAAACAAGCGAAATGCAAACTAAACACTGCAGTAATTCTTAAATGACAAAAATCTTGCACAAATCATTTTTAGGATGAAATAGAATTAAAAGACACTAATATCCAGATAGAGTAGTTTATCTATTTTTGTTCCTAGACTGCCATTTCAGTTTGTAAACAATATTGTTTTCAAATTTCCATTTACTGTATATTTGTGTACTATATACTTCTTAATCATTGACGGATGAAAAAGAAGCACAGATGATCAGGATTAAGCTTGGACAGAAAGGAAGTCAGAAAAAAACACAAAAGAGAGATTAAAAAGGCATCAGAGAAGGGCATCAGCCCTTCTCCATCACAGCTACCAATCCTGCCTTCAATCAGGTGGCAAAATCACAGCTTGTTATCCTTCCAGTGACTCATTTTGCTTTTCCCTTTGAAAGCTGATTTTTTTTTTTTTTTAAATGGTGCCACAGACAACCACATGTGGAGAACAAGGGGCAATCAATACAAGCTGTAACATAAGAGGTTGCAAAGAAACACAAGAAAAAATTCTTCACCATGAGTGTGACAGAGCACTGGAACAGGCTGCCCAGATGGGTTGTGGAGTCTCCTTCTCCAAAGACATTCAAAACCCACCTGGATGAGTTCTTGTGTGACCTACTGTAGGTGATCCTGCTCTGGTAAGGGGCTTGGTTTACATGATCTTTCAAGGTCCTGTCAAACCCTTAAGATTCTGTGATTTCTGCTACAACTAGTCTGCCTTCAAGTATGCCCTGATCTGCTAAGTTGTAACCATAAGCTTGTGTGAGTGGAGCATGTCTCAGAGTGCAGCAAAACGTATCTTAGGCTGAAGGAATAACTGTTTGAAGGAAGCACAGAAAATTTGGAGTGGTGGAAAAGTAAAAGAAGGACAGTAGAGATAGAAACTCCTTATAATTTTGTGCAGAAGTACTTATATGGTCTTAAGAAGATGATCATTACTGGAGAAGTGCTCTTCAGAGATATGAGTAGGGTACAGGAAAAGCTCAGGTTTGTCCTTTGCAGCTGGCTGTGTTCAGTGACACCTTACTTCTCAAAAACACTTGCAAGACAGCTGATTCAACATTATTTTAATCTATGTTGCTGTTACTGTGTACAGCAGCTCCTTTGAATTTCACAGCCTGTGCTGCCATCATGTGGCATGCTAGGTGCTCACTCATTGAAAGAGAAAAAAAAGAATTGATCTGTTTTTCCGCCATTTCTTTCTTCCTCTTCATTTGCTGCTGGACCAACACTGCCTGTCAAGAGAGAGACTGAAGACTTGAGTATCCTGTAGCAACTTGGAGTTTTCTTCAAATCTTTCAAGGTTTTTTCCTTTGCTTGCAAAAGTAGCATAAATTCCAGCCTGTCATGCTGGTCAATGATTGCAAACTGGTAAAAGTCATGTAAACTGCTGAGCTTTTAATATTGTGAGTCATTCTCAGTTTTACAGCCAAGTCTTACATACCTGTGACCAGAAGCTAATGAAAAAAAAAGAAAATTAAGTTTTCCACTCATCATGTCTTTTTCACCTATTGTGAAGGAATCTTCTGTCTTCATTTGGCAGTAGAGTTTTACTTTCTACCTCACTTTACATAAACAGTATGTCTTTTTCACTATGATTAGAGAAATTGGAAAAAAGTTCTTTATTAAATCTCCTCACCCTCCAGAGAGAACCGCCACCAGTGTTTTGTCTCATGCCTAAGGAATTAAGTGAGGACATTGTAGAAAAATAGTCACCTAAGAAAACCATTTTTAGAGGATTTTAGTGATTCATTCCAATTAGGATCACCTAAAATAAAGCATCTCTAGTACCTATTTTCTAACCTGCTATGTTCTATTCATACTGGTAAGTACAAAATTGAATGCAAATCCTACTAAATGCAGTAAGAAGATGGCATCAACTACAGTAAGCTTTGGATCACATGTCCTGTGGTCAGGCAGTTTCTTTGCTGGCTAGACAGCACAAGTTGCTAAAATTAATTTCTTAAGTGGAAGAAAAGAAAACCCAAATCGTACATGGTGCATGGGCTGTGATTGAAACATCAAAAGTTGAATAAGCAGCTTTTACTTTTCTATTGAAGCAATAATTAAATAGCCAAGCACAGTTCATTAAACTCCCCAAATTTCGAGGGATCAATGAGAAGCCAACTGCAGAACAAACCTCTGATTTATTTTGTACGGTTTTATCAACATGACATATGATTCCACTTTACATCTAGAGTCTGCAGAGTCTTCCAAACACTCATCAAACTGCCTCTTCTGGGAGTCTAGTTAGAAGTCTGTAATATTTTCACTCACACATTTGCCTAACACTTAAAATATTGTGTTGGTATTTTAAATTTTTTTTCCTTCTTGACTGTCTATTATTAGGTAAGTATCACTTTATTCCAGTCAACTTTATCCTTCCAGGCAAATTTTACTTTTGCTGTCAACAGGACAGTTGAATGATAGCAGCTGCCATTTAATAAAAAAATCGCTTTCATGTCAGGTTTCAATGAAAATTAATTTTATCACCTAAAGGTTACCTCCAGTCAAGAACTAAGGCTCACTTAAGAGTAGGAATTACATCCTGAGCTTCTATTTGCTTTATTTACAGAACAGTGCCAGGATTCTGAAACCAGAAATTATGCTCCCTGTTTTAGCATCTACCTTCTTTAAAAACCTAGTTGTTGCATGAAGAAACACCACAGAATGCTCACCTGGGTAACAGGAGTGCTCTCGTCAGCTCAGCCCACATCTCCCATTGACAATTGCTGTACTGAATGTTTTTTGGCTCATGCTTTCCTTCCATGTAGACTGATCTGCCTTGCACATAAAGTAAAAGGAGATGAATACTTAACCATGAAACTAGAACAGAAAGAAGAGAAAAAAAATTCTATCCAGTGTTTTAGTTGTCTTGGTCTAGCTTGCATTTTTGGACCCAATTATGGGGTGCTTTGTTTATGTATCACAATGGTTGGGATGGACATTGGAACTAGCCATTCACTTGCCATATGGGAACCTCACAACACTTCCTTCTTATGGAGTTTAGGGCAAGCCTCAGTTCCCTTGATATACCAGTCTCCTGCTTCCCTTTCTTTCCATTATTGGACTTTGTCGCTAAGGAAACTTTGACCCATGGCACATGTGAGAGCTGCAGAGTATCATAGAATCATAGAATGGTAGGGATTGGAATGGACCTTTAGAGATCATCTAGTCCAAACCTCCTACAGAAGCAGGTCCACCTATATCAGGTCACACAGGAAGGTGTCTAGGTGGGTCTTGAAGACCTTCAAGGAAGGACACTCCACACCCTCCCTGGGGAGCTGTGCCAGTGCTTTGTCACCCTCACAGTAAAATAGGTTTTTCTTATGTTTAAATGGAACTTTTTGTGTTCTGGCTTCATCCTATTACTCCTTGTCCTGTTGCAAGCTACAATAGAAAAAAGGGATGCCTCAATTTCCTGACATTCACCATTCATATACTCGTAAATATTGAGATCCCCTCTCAACCTCCTCTTCTCTAGACTAAACAGCTCTAGTTCTTTCAGCCTTTCCTCATAAGGAAGATGCTCCAGTACTTTGATCATCTTGGTGGACTCTCTCCAGAAGTTCCCTGTCCCTCTTGAGCTGCAGAGTACTTTTGACAAAATCCTGATCTGGCTAAACAGCACACCAAGACCTTGATTGTTCCCTAGTTCTGGATGTTAGGAGCCAAAAAAATAAGCACTGCAATGTCTCAACTATAAATGCCTGCATTGGATTTCGTCTTCCACCAGACCCAATGAATCCATACAATTTAAACATGTGTGAGGGAAAAGGGCTTGTATTGCACTTATTACTACCTGACTTTTATAGGGACTGCAGTCTTGATTTAGGTCTAACTCTATCTAAAATTTCTGTTTGTAGCTCTCAAGAAATATATGAACAAAAGAAAAATCAGATTCTAGCAAATGCTTTCATTGTTTTAATATTAAGATCTTATAGGAAGTTCTCACATATTTCTTAATGGAATTCAGCAAGAAGAAAATATGGCCTCAGAAATTACTTTCTACTTGTTAGAAAGGTACAACTGAGATAATTTCTATCATCCACTGGAACCTGCAAATTAGCTGTTGCGAAGCCCTTTCCTGACTTCGTGTATCATATCTAGACAAATTTTCTCATCTTTTCAATAGATACTGAATGTAGAAAAACATCATGTTAACAGCTTGAGTGTAAAAATGCAGCCACCCTATCAATTGTAAATACTTAGTTATGATAATCATTTGAAAGTGTGTTTAATTTCCTTCTGCAAGAAAAATATACTATCTGCATAATGAAATCAATGTGAAATGAAAGGAGTAAACAACAGCTTGCAAAATAAATATCATGGAGTAATTCTCCACCAAAGCTTCAGTAATTACTATATGGAGTAGGCTGCCCTTAATAAAACAATTAATTAATTTTTCCAAATGAATTATGCAAGCCAATATTTTTTCTTCATTAATGTTTTGTTGGAGTCATTAAGTTCCATTAATGAATAACAAAGAAGCAATTGGAATTTTATTCTAGCTGATGTGTGCTAATGTGCTTAACTTGAACTAAATGTGTTTCCAGTATGTAATCAAATTTGAATCAATCAAATCAAGTTACCACTGAAAGTCCTTTTGGAGCTGCAGCTGTTTTATATGGATGACTTTTCTCAGAGAAAATACAGACAAAACCCAAAAGACTACACAGCTCTGGAACGTAAAACATTGTAATTAGGAACCAATCTGTCTGACTTTTGTTAGGAAGATACTGTTTTCCTCACTTTAAGCTCCATTATAAGTGAAAGTAGCTGAATTATTTCTGAGGAATAAATCATCTAATGAATTTAGATCTCATAAAGCTTTGAAAGCTTTATGAATTCTAGCTGATTTCTTACTAAAAAAAAATATTTTCCACAAAGTAGCAGAGAAGGACTAAACCTGATGATGGAATTATTTGAACTCATGCAGCTTGTACTGTATGCTTTTCAGGGGTGACCAATTCATTTAAAACTTGATCAACCATGAACAGTGTTTACTATTATTATTGTCCATTTTCATGAATGCCTTTCTGCATGGAGTTCTAAGGAAGGATATTATAATTACCTGACGAAAGGATACAGAAAATATGTTTTCAGACTTTTATTGGAGGCGTACAGTGAAATAACACCACACAATAGACACAAATTGAAAATGAAAAATTGATGATGACGATTATTAGAAACGTTAAAACCCTATTCCAGCTCATAAGAATGGTCAAACATGAGGGTGCCCAGAGAGGCTGAGAATCTTAGGGATGTTTAGCGTGCAATTGAACACCACCCTAAACAATCTGACCTGGCCTGACTGGCTTTGAGCAGGGATTGAAACAGGTGGTCTTCAGAGGTTCCTTTCAATCTAAATATTCTGTGACTGTAAAATTCTTTTAAACAAATCTGTATTCAGAAGCAATCTAATAGAAACAAGGTGGGACTGATAATACTGATACTGCAGGCTTGTCTGTGTGTAAACTATTTTGACAACTCTACAGACTAGAAGATGGCAAAAGCATAGAACTTTGCATCATTATCTTTTCTGAGGTGCCTTACACTAAAGGGACCAAAGAGACACCTATAAATAAAGAGAAGCATGACATGTGGAAGCCATCTCTGAAAAAAAGTGAAAAATCATCTCAAAAGCAGTCATACTACATTTCTAATTTATGGACATCCTCATAGTGACCACTGAGGGGAAAAGAAATCACAAACTTTGTCTACATGTTCTTTTGACTATGAATCCCAATAGGAGTCTGAGGTCTTCAGACCTCCAAAAATTAGTTTTAAAGAAAACTTACGTTCTTATCAAACATCATTTGAATAAGCTTGTCATAGTCATACTGGTTCTGTAAAGGATTTCCAGTATACTTTGTTAGAGGATTCACTGTACTGTTTGTATATCTATTTACAAAACATAGAAAACCACCCAAACAAACTTTTAAAAAAGTTCTTATATGATTAAAACTGTTTCTGACTTTTTCTTGTCTTAGAATAAATCTTAAAGGAATTAACAAAAAAATGTTAATCTCCAAACCTGTCAACTAGCATGTGAGAGTAATATATTACCCTGTTAATGTTGCATAGTGTTCCTTTGTTGGCTATGTCGGACTGTTCTCGAAAGCTGAGAAAAAGATCTTTGCAGACATCTCTTAAACCGGCTTGTGAAAAAACCCTGCACAATCCTTTGGAATATGTATGAAGATAGAAAAAGAAATTCCCATGCCAGAATCTCTGCAGTGCTTCAGAGCACTCTTACTGTTTGCAGGCTTTTACAGTGACTATCAGCAAGAACCAAAAATAGCGAGAAGCTTAGCTTCTCATAACAATCCTAGGCATAATCAGGTTAAAAGGAAAGACTAGGGAACACAATAAAAATGAAAGTAATATCATGTGCTTTCTCAATTCTTTTCTATGCCCAAAAGTATTGATGTTCTCTTTTTCACTATCTGATGCTATTTATTTCTGGGACTCAGAAGGATAAAGTATCAAATTTCTTTCCCCTGGCACTGTGAGCAGAAACTAAAGAATTGATTGTATCTATATCTTGAAAGTGAGAGAACGATTATATACAGCAGTGCTTTACAGATTAACTGCAGACTGGCAAATGAGAAAAGAAAAAACTGAGAACAGAAATAGCTGCACAGAAAAACACTATAAATAACATGTTTCTGAATTTTCTTAATGTTCTAAAACTATATTTGAGCATTGTATGCTATTGAAAAAGTTAATACAAAGAAAATAGTTTATACTTTAAGATCCCTTAAGTGATTTTATGTTAAATCAGGTCACATGTGAACAAGCTTTTTTCAGTAACTACACATAGCTTGGACTAATCAAGCAATATTATTTCATGTACTGTTACATAATTGTGACTATAAATGCCAGATATTATCCTATAGTATCCATTGGTAATATCTATCTCAGAGTTTAAAGTTACTTCTAATGCTAAAGCAGTGATAAGGAAAAATAGGTTTTCTATTAAAATATTCTTTGACATATGTTTGTGATTGATTGATAGACAGTGATTATAATGAACTACAATCTGAAACTTGAATTTCTTTTGGAATAGGGAGTGACCAACAAAGGCCCATCAATTTCAGTGGACTTTCAAGGTAGCCTAAACTGTGCAGGGTTTGTCAGACCTGACAGTGCAAAGCTAGAGAAAAACAACCCTCTACTGCTCCTGCTGATCTACTTGTTGGAATGTATTCAAGCATTAAGAAAAACTTTTGAGAGTCATGGATGAAACACAACACATGAAGGGAATGTAAAGTATAATCTTACTCCATGCAAAGTTAGTTGAATTTCAAAGAAAAGACATTTCTCCCTCAGCTCAGTCCTGTATGTGAACATCAAACACTGAAACACAGTTTCCATGTTCAGACAGGATTCGTTTCTTGTCATTAGTTGGGAAAATAGCCCCTTGAGAAACAAAAACTTTTGAATTAATTTCCTCTGACAGCAGGAACTCCGTTAGTGAAGCTGTAGGCAGAAGCTCCTTCAATGTCTATAGTTTGCTCACTGACAGCCCTAGACTAAGGTGCATATATTTCCTTCTCTCTTTTGCCTGTGTCAAGGACCTTTTGTGGACATTTGCTTCACTCATGCACATCTGAAGTCAAAAGAAGTAATATTTAAGCACTTTTCTGTTAAATTGTAGGATTGTGGTTCTCTATTCTCAGTCAATGAGTAATATTATGCAAAGGTGTTGTGTTTGAAACTGTGAACAGAGACTTTCAGATCATTATTACACTGGAAAGAAACAGTAGTCAGTATTTCCCATGTTTACGGTTGCTGCAAGAGTGGGAAGAGTAGATCAAATGGGTAAGACAGTAAGTATAATTCCTAGCTTTATCCATTGCCTATCTCTACTCTAGACAAATGTACATCAAATCTGACAAGTGATCGATCTCTTGCTATTCAAACTGCAAAAAGAGCTTTACTCAAAACTCTACAAAATTTACTCCTAGTTATGTGAAGGTAACAGCATAGGGAAAAAAAAAAAAAAACAAACCAAAAAAAAACCCCACACCAATAACGGAAAGCAATTCAAATCTATGCACAGATTTGCATTGTAACTATAACAATGGGAAAGAAGGCTGTATGCTTGTGAAAGCAATAGTAGGGATAGTGAACAAAAGCAACCAGGTTTCTTACTTGTTTCCCAATCCAACAGTCCACAATGCCACGTGAACAGGAAACGGTTCATCTGAATCTCAGCAAGTTAATTAAGGTCCGGGGACGGGCTGAGTCATCATGGATATGTCTGAGAATAATGAAGAAAATATAATTTGAAGTAAAAATTATCACCATGTTTGTTCATGGAGGGATGTATGTGTGGATCCAAGCCAAATGAAGTATAAGAAACGTTGAGGGAATGTAAGTAAACAAAAAAAGAGTTTCCTTATGTCATTGCATCAAATAGCAATTGCTTTTCGAGAGGCTGCAAAAGCACAAAGAAAATCATGCAACATCAAAGCGTAGAATGGTAGGAGTTTCCAATGCAATGTTTGATATTCCCTCTAGATGTAGAGCTCAGTTTGTAGCCATTTTGAAGGCAACTTCTCAAAAGACGGACAAGTTTGTACAAGATCCAAGTCATATCAGGAGCTTCAGTATGTTTCAAAATTGACTAAGGGAATGCTTTCCTAAAATGAGGAAAATAGAACTAAGAAAGATTTGTTGGATACTTCCACTTACCACTTCCTGAGATGCTGAAAGGTGAATAGAGCAGGGGAGAAACATCAGGAAAAAAAACTGAAGAAGGTAATAATGATTTTGCAAGAGGAAAAGAATTCCTTCCACTAAATTCAAGTCAATAGTTCACTGTGTGTACAGGGACTGTATAGTCTTTATAGTACTAGGACAAATTACTTATATTCCCCTGGATAATCTTTTCATTACCCAGATAAGATGCCCGCAAACAGATACTGACAATGTACAAAGAGTGGGTTATGAGTATGTGATTTCCTGGATGGTAAGGCCACCTAGGCCTTTTGGGATTCTGATTTGACATCAGCCTGTACCCTGGGGGACATTCACACTTTTGACAGTGTCCTAGATTTACAAATTAATGTTGTACTCAGTAGAGACAGAGAGTTCCAGAGGATAACTCAGGGAACGATTCCAACTCTGGTGCTCTGCATAAGCTTCTCTCTGCATGGACAACATGAGTTCAGGTTAACTTCTAATACCTGTAGTTTCCCTATGATGTGAATAGTGCTGCCTTATCCAGTGACCTGCCTTGTACCATGAAGAAGGACATCAAGGAAAGAAGACGTAGTGAAGAGTGAAAGCAGAAACACAGCATGTAACATTTTGGAACTGTGTCTTTCATTTTACTCCTGTATTTTAAAACAGCAGTTGATCAAAATCCTCAAGGAGCTTCTGAATGCAATGAACTGCTTCCTCAGGACCACAGGAGAAACAAAAAAAGAAATCTTTATGTGAATCTTCTTCGCTGTCTTGACAGGATGTACTTTGAGTTATGTCTGGAATGAGCAGCCTCTGCTTTGACTGAAGATCCCTTCCAACCTAATTTTTATATGATTCCAATAAAAGTGTTAGTTTTATATTTCAGGATACTTCTGCCTTTTATCACATGCTGTTAACAATGAATTCTGTAGCACACTCACTTTCACAACTTCTACTCCTGTTAAATGGCCACCCTCGATTCTGTCCATCTGCTCCATTTAGAAATATAGTATAACTAACATTAAATTTAAGAAGATTGGTCTAATTAAAGAACAAATAACTGGGTGGAAATAAGGGCAACCAGCAGGAGGTCTGAAATGTCCTGCACTGCATTTATAGATTCATAGAACCGTAGAATGGTAGGAGTTGGAAGGTAACTTTAGAGATCACATAGTCCAATGCTCCTACTAAAGCAAGTCCACTTAGATCAGGTCACACAGGAATGTGTGCAGGCAAGTCTTGAAGATGTCCAGAGAAGGAGACTCCACACCCTCCCTGGGCAGTCTGTGCCAGGGCTCCCTCACTTGAATAGTTTTTCTTATGTTTAAATAGAACTTGTTGTGTTGCAGCTTCATCTCATTACCCCTTGTCCTGTCACTAGATACAATAGAAAAAAGGGATGCCC
>WBNH01007546.1:68668-99102 GCA_013401255.1 Urocolius indicus
AGCCAGCTCTTGATCTACCTCACTGTCCACTCATCCAAGCCACACTGTCCATCACATCCAAGCTTCCTGATGAGGATGTGATGGGAAACTGTGTCAAAGCCTTGCTGAAGTCAAAGTAGATGACATCCGCTGCGCTCCTGTCATCTAGCCAGCCGGTTATGCCCTCACAGAAGGCTATTAGGTTGGTCAAACAGGATTTCCCCTTGGTGAATCCATGTTGACTTCCCCTGATATCCGTCTTTTCCTTCATACGTTTAGTGATAACATTCAGGATGTTATCGCTAAAACATCACTAAAGGTGATGTTCCATCACCTTTCCAGGGATGGAGGTGAGGCTGACCGGCCTGTAGTTTTCTGGGTCATCCTTCCTGTCCTTTTTGAAGACTGCAGTGACAATTCAAGTCTGCATAAGGACTCAAGCAGTGGTGTCACTGAACCTGTTTCATGGTGACAAGCATTTCAAGTGCTGCAAAACAATTGTGGCACTCCCATTTACTACCAGGACTCTTTGCTCTTCATGGAGCAAAGTGAATAATGATGAAAGAAAATTTTTTTAAATTTTTCAGCTTTTAGCTCATGGGAATGTAGAAACCTGTTGAGTCACTAAAAAGACATATAACTTGGAGCACACCAGCACAAATTCATGCCTCAGTTGTCTACCTGACACAGAATGCACAGGATTCTTTGTGTTTCCCTGTTTTGCAGATCCTGTCTCACTGCCACTGCTGCAGATAAATAGCAGTAATAACAGCATTAAAAAACATTCATGTCTTGTCTCCAAAAGCAGTTGAAATATATGATACTGTTTTATGGCTAGCCTCTTCCTTCCACTTTCTCAAATACACATGAACAAAACTTGGCCATATCTTACTTTTCAATAGAATTTTATAGTTGTTTTACAGCATCTCACCTGTATTGAACTTACGGGGTTACATGAAGAAATACTTCCTGGAAAAGTAGAATTTCTGGAGTGCTTCTTCACTAGTATCCATTGAATGAGTATATATAGATTTAAAAAACAAACCCAGAGAATGTTGATTATTTTGATGCACTTTAGAAAATTATTGTGTTCCTATGTAGTCTTACACTGAAAAAAAAGCATTTAATTTCTGTGTACTTCAAGGATCGCAAAAGAACCTCTACGGCTGGGCCAGTAGGTTGCTTAATATAGTTTTCAGGAATCAAGGGATTACATTTTTTGACATCTAGAGAGTTTGAAGAACTCTCTACACTTCTGAAAAATCTCCTCAGGGTTGAAGACAATTCTGGGAGAGGCAACTGAAAGCATTAATTTTATTAAAGATACTTCTTAGATTATCTCTGAAGTTGAAAACTACATCTCACGGTCATTAAAACATTCACAAGCACACCCTAAAAAGGTTCAGATCCCCATGTGCCAGAGACTTTTTTTATGAAATTCACCACAGTGAGTTTTGTGGGGGAAGGAAAAAGGGAAAAAACCAAAAAAAGATGCTATTCACATCATCTGGAGTTCAGAGAACTTTTTCAGAGAACAGAGGTTTACGTTTTAGGATTCAAGGGTTCTCAGTTTTTTTTTACTACATATTGTGACATATTGGAAAGTTGATATGATAGAGCAGTAAAAGTATGTAATAAAATTGGTTGTTAGATCCTTAATTCAGGTACAGCTTACATACTTTTTATTGAATACGATAGTGAACTATTTCTTGGGGAGTTTACATGCAAGTTTTTGGGTACTGTTCAGTGTATGAATTATTCTCTCCTGTACCTGACATGTGAGTCGAATGCTCTGTTCCTACTTTTCTACGTGCAGAATATCCTTGGTCTAAAAAGCTTTGATGACAAGCAAAGGCTACAGGCGCTCCACAGAAGACAGGTTTTGTATACCTGGCTCTTATTTATTTGCTGTTGTCTGATGTGGTAATTACTGTGAATCAGGATGGCAGTTTTCATTCTCTCCATATGTGCAGGTTAGATCCTGAAGATGATGCATGTTATGAAACTGCCTTTTGACAGCAGCAAAGGTAGTCATGATTGAAGTGTTATCCCACTTTAACAGAGCACTGTTAGTCTCTCTCCTGGATCAGGAATTACTCAGATTAAGCTCACAGGTTTTGTTTTGCAAGGTCTATGCATTGATCTAACATAATTAATGTATATTGATTTTGAAGGACTGCCTGAACTGTAAGGTGCCTCTCTTTGTGCCCTTAGCTAATTTAATAAAGATGAGAACTTCTTGTGAAGAGTTCTCATTTTACTCATATAAACACACTTTGGAAAACAAAAACAAACTCAATGAATATTTTTATCATGGTAGCCCTTACTTCAGCAGAGTAGAATCTTGAAAATCTTTTGAATCATTGTCATGAAACACAGCTCTTAAATCCATTCTTCTAACAATTCCTAGATATCTTCCTTGAGATATATCAACATAAAACATAAATTTAGATAACAAACTGATAAATTAATGGAAAGTTGTATTTATTCATCTTAATAAAGTGCTAGAAACCTATTGACATCACTATTGATGACTGTTCATAGACTAATAGATGAACAATACCAGCATTGTGCATCATCTTTATTCATGCACATCCATTTTTCCATTATTTTCATTTCATCTGCACCAGTGGAGAACACATGATGCTCATTTTTTTTCCTTTTGTAAATAAATTCCTCACACACACTCCCTGAACTTTGCCTAATCACTTCTAAACAATGAGAATGGCACTTAAAATTGTCGTGGTTTGACCCTGGCTGGATGCCAGGAGTGCTCCACAGCTTCCTCTGTCACTCCTCCTCCTCAGCTGGACAGGGGAGAGAAACTATAATGCAAGGCTCATGGGATGAGATAAGGACAGGGAGATCACCTAACAACTGCTTTCACAGGCAGAATAGACTCTGCTTGGGGAAAATTAATTCAACTGATTACCAATAAAATCAGAATATCCTAATAAGAAAAAATAAATCTTAAAACACCTTACTCCAACTTGCCCCCTCTTCCCATGTCTCCCCCACAGTGGTGCAGGTTGATGTGGAATCTTGACTGTGGTTAGTTCATCACACTTTATCTTTGTCACTCCTTCCTCAGGGGGAGGACTCCTCACACTCCTTCAGCCTGGCGTCCCTCCCGCAGGAGACAATCCTCCATGAGGTTCTCCAATGTGAATCCTTCCCATAGACTGCCTTTCTTTAGAAACCCTCCATTGAGGGTCTCTTCCATGGTGCACAGTCCTTCAGGAACAGACAGCTCCAGTGTGGATCCCCCATGAGGACACAAGTCCTGACAGCAAACCTGCTCCAGCGTGAGCTCCTCTCTCCACAGTTTCACGTGTCTTGCCAGGAACTACTCCAGAGTGAGCTTCCCACAGGGTCATAGTTTCTTTCAGGAATCTGCACGCTCCAGTGTGGGGTCCTCCCAGGGCTGCAGGTGGGTAACTGCTCCCCTGTGGCCTCCATGGACTGCAGGGGAAGGGTCTCACCATGGGCTGCACCATGGGCTGCAGGGGAACCTCTGCTCTGGTGTCTGCAGAACCTCCTTCTCCTCTTTCATTGACCTTGGTGTCTGCAGAATTATTGCTCTAACACATTCTCACTCCTCTGTCCTGCTGCAGTTTTCTTCTCTACAGTAATATTTTTCCTCTTAAATATGTTAATCACAAAGACACTACCACCACTGATGATGTGTTTGGCCTTGGCCAGCAGTGGGTCTGTCTTGGAGCCATCTGGCATTGGCTCTATGGGACACAGGGGAAACTTAGAGATGCTTTCAACAGAAACCAACCCTACAGACCTCACACTACCAAAAACTTGCTACACAAATCCAATACAGACTTATTTTGAAGTATACCATTCTATGGACAGCTAAATATTAATTCTCTATATAATTTAGTAGTAGGCATTCACATGAGGTGTCTATTACCAGTCAGATGAAAACTAGAAGCACAGAATCATATCTAAGAGGAATAACAGCTTTGATCTGTCATGGCTCTAGAATAAAAAGATTAAAGTTCTATAGAAAGAAATATTCAATGATATATATATTTTACAGGTATTAGAAACAGATGCTAGAGAAGCACTGCATGTCATGCAATTTAACATGTTTGAAATGCCTTTTCAGGAAAAAAACAGACTTCAGATTCCCTCCAGAAGCAATGAGACTGCTGGTGGAAATGTTTAAAGAAACTTATAGGAAAAATAACTGCATGATACCTAACCTGCTATTAAAACTGAAGGCTGAAGCTCACAGAAGTGAATGGTATACCTTGTGCTACATCATTAATCTTTATAAGCAAAATGATTACAAAATTGTATGGGAAGAGGAAAGCAATTGCTTAATGATGTATAAAAATATTCCCATAGATATTTCAGAAAGCACTGCACATAAAGCTGTCTGCATAAAGCCCTTGGATGTTACAAACAGTACAGTCAGTGGTGTACTTTTAAACTGTAGGAGAGTTTTTTTAATTTTTAACTCTGTCCCAGTCACTATTTAACATTCCATGTTCACACATTATCTGCATTGTTAAATTGCTTGCAACTCCAAAGCAGTCAGGCAGTACTCAAATTAAGCAAAAAAATAATTAGTTTTCAATCACTGAATATTCACAGCTCAACTAAATTATTTACAGAGATGAAGACAATTCTGCAGCAAAGACAAACATTTCTATTGACACTCTCCCAAACTGTAAAATAAATGTATCCTGATATGAAGATAAACCAGAATCTACGTCTCTACTATAAAGAACCTTTTCTTTCCTCTCCTGTTTCACTTTAGATGTCAGTTGTCTGTAAGTTTCAATATGTGTACCTTTGCAATAAAAATGAGTTTTGTTTTAGAGTGATGAGGTAAAAGAGGAAACTACTACAAAAAGGAAATCAATGCTTTTAAAGAGGATTTTTTTGTTTGTTTTGCAATCTGCCATTCTGTTACTTGTTAAATAATGTTGGTAGCAAAAAAAAAGAAGCGTTGTTTACATTTATAATAATAATAACTGATCGTGTTACTCAATTCAGTCTACTGAACAAGTCAGAAAACAGCAATATGGCACTGCTGGATATTTGATCGTACTGCCCAAACTCAAGGCAAAATCAGAAAAAAAGATTTTTTTTTTTTGTCAAAAGAGTGATACTGTGATCAATGTATGCATGTTCTTTACTTTGTGTCTGCTGAAAAATACAAAGATACCGATAAGGAAGGTGTTCAGAACTAGTTCAGACTCCGATACAGCTTTTGATAGAGTATACTCCAAAATTACAGTGGCAACAATGCTAAAGTCTATTGGACATTAATATCAATATAGGTAGCTGAAATGTTAAGGAAAATAGTCTGCAATCTGTGATCAAGATTTAAAGCCATCTGTCTTTCTCCTTTTCCTATGTGACAACAGTCTCAGGTTTAAAAGACAGCATTTTGCTGCTGTACATTTCTCCTGGCACATGGAGTCTGTGACATAGCAAAGACTTCTCAACTACCCCACAGTGGCATCAAACTGACCAAGTTCTCTCCATTAATTTCTGCTCTTTTTAGCCATTGAGATGAAAAGTGCATAGAACAAATGTTGGAAAATCGTTGCTTTCTGAAAATATCTAGCTGTCGTAAGAACACTTTGGATGGCTTTATTTTAGCAGCAGGTGATGTGCAAGTCCTTAACAGTTCTGCATGTGTCAACTGGATGAGTCTTAGGAATCCTCTCCACTCTTTGGTCATGTGTTAAGTGAATGTCTGAGCACTCATTCAGTATTAAAAAACAGATGCTAACCAGAAATACAGAAAACAAATGCCTAGGTAATAGCACACACATATACTTGTACGCAAGCATGACTGAGAAAAAAACAAGACAGTAATGAAGTTACCATTGTAATAAATGCTATGTTATTAATAACAGGTTATTATAGACTAAAATATATTGCAAAGTCTTTTGCTCTGAGTACATTTCATAATGGACGTTTCATAACGAAATGAGACAAAGAACACATACAGCCATTACTCTGCCTAACATAAACTAACAAAGAGTCTCTGAAGTCACAATCACTTTTATACAGAGAAAGTATAGGTAGAGTTATGGAAATTAAATTAGATTTGGTTATTTCAGAAAGTGCTTCAAGGTCTGCCTTTTGGCAGAAGAAGAGAGAGAGAGAAAAGAGACCAGATTCTATGCACTGCATTCAAAGGAATGCTGCTTTCCAACCCTTCTCCTACTACAGGGCATGTGCAAGATAAGATCCAAAGTCTCTGTGGGGAGCTTCAGTGAATGTTCTTTCATCCCTCAGGCATTTAGCACTACATCCTATTAGACTGTACTCTACTGTAGCTAAAATCTTTTGCTGTCACATTTACTGACTCTGTCAAGACTATTTGTAATCTGCTAGTCAAAGCACAGAAACTTGTCTACTAACACAACTGTTGCTTTTACCAATACGTGTTGACAGCAGAAACAACATCTCTTTAAGAATAAAAGCTGTGGTCTCCTCCTTACTTCCTTAAATTAGATGAAAATCAGAACAAATTTTCTTTTTCTTGTAATAAACTCAATCAATTATTTACAAAGTAAATTAAATGGAGCAGATAACACAAATGAAAGGTACAGGATTTAAGAACTGAAATATTATTCCCTTTCAGACTGGGCTGGGGAAAGATCTTTTTACTATATCCAGTGTTTAGTACTTGAAAGAATTTAAAAGAGAGAGTACAAGCCATCTCTTTTCCAGCTGTAGTCAAAATAATGTACTACAATATTATATTATTGACTCACATGTACACCACATCACAAATTTTGAAGACCTATATTACTTTTGAAGTTCAGTGTTAAGTCTCATTTATTTGCTTTTCTTTTTCACTAGCTTCAGTTAAAATTCAAGGCTGAGAAACACAAGCTATTCCTGTAATTTAATGTATGAAGACAGAATAACCTACTGTGGGTACGTTAGTACATGTAAAACATATTTTACTGATAATTAACCTCATGGAGAGATGAGAGAAAATAATCCAGCAGCATAGATTTCATTTTTACTTATTTTTGTCCTGTTACATTCCTTCACTTGTGTTTCCTCTCCATTGACCACCAATATATGATGTCTTTTTTCACTACCTTTTTATTGTAAAAAGCTAATCAAAAGAAATGGAGAAAAGAGCATAGAAAGACAATAGTTATCACATAAACCTGATTTTGTCATGTTATTCTGATTACAAAACCCTCAAAACCCAACATCCTGCTTCTCTTGTTTCAGGAGGAAAAATTGAAGCCTTCCTGCTCCTTCAGTAGTGGTTTCTTGTGACTGACAATGCAGATGCATTAATTACTGCTAATGCAGGCAGTTAAAGGTCAAAACACTGGAATGCTAACACAGCTCAGGCTTAATTTAAAAGAAGTAATTTGAACAGAAGATCCAAGAAAAGAGATTATGTGTTTTCATAAACAAACATTGAGTTCAGAAGTAATTAAATGTAAGCACAGATATGACAAACACATCTACAGGCAACAGATAAGCAAGAACTGGCATAATAGACATCTTCCACTAGGTGAACATCTGTCTTTATCCTTCAAAGCGTCTGAAAATTGCTGGTCTTTTTTTTTATTCTTCTCTGTCCCTTATCAAGTATGTGTCTCAGGTCAAATTGTGTATTCCCAAGGAAAGAAAATTATCATATAGAAAACAATACTTCAGGAAATAAAGCAAAATGTGAACAAAGGCCATTGGATAGAACCTTTTAATTTGCAAAAACATAAATACACATCTCCTGTTTTCAAAGACTGATGGAAGAAAACAATTATTAGGTTTTCTCTTTTTTTGGGTTTTTTTTTCTTTTTTTTGTAAATCAAAAGCCTTCTGTTGTCTCTTAACATCCCTGCCATTTTCTGAACTGTTATATTTTCATTCAACTAAAACAAGAAAGAAGATGCACTGGCTGTATGCGTATGTTAACTTCTCTCGGTCAAGTGCTATCACCTGTAATACGAGCCAAAACAAGTATGCAGTTCCTCTGAGAGCTTTCTGAAGGAGACTGTATGCTGCATTCCCAACATAGCTCTATAACTTGCAGCTGCCTCTGGTGATTAACCAACCAGTCACAGCTTTTTTCACTCCATTGCACACACCATTGTGTGCAATTACATGTACAGCAAAAACTGTGTGGAAATTGCTTTCACTATGTGCTTAGGTTAGTAGTAAGGTATGGCTAGAGCAGTTCACTTTTAGTGTAAAGACCTGAATTCTCTGACCTTTTCATTTATATATGTACTTTATTTTCTTCTTGCTTCATTGCCATTGTTCCTCTTCTCTCCTTGCTCCTCCAACTTACCTAAGTTCTGGTGCATTACTAGCTGTATAGAGTTACGTAGTGATAAAGAAGGTGAGAGAGAAGGCATTCAGCTGAAAAAGATATCAGAATAATAAGTTTGTGGTAGACCAAAATTTTTCCTTATTGTCCTCTAGAACCCACTACACAGCACTTCAAGGTACGCTTAGCATTTATATATACACGTGTTGCCTGCTTGTCTCAAAGCTTCAGTAATCACAGCACCCAGGCAGAGATCTCAAAGAAATCAGCATTAAAAGAAAAAAAAAAAAACAAAACCACTATACAGAACTTGAAGTGAAGGACTGTGAACTGGTTGAAAGGAAGAAGGCAGAGAGTGGTGATCAATAGGGCAGGGTCTAGTTGGAGACCTGTATCTAGTGAAGTCTCTCAGGGGTTGGTGCTGGGACTAGTACTGTTCAATCTATTAATGAATGACCTTGCTGAGGGAACAGAGAGTACCGTCAGCAAGTTCGCTGATGATACCAAAATGGGGGGAGTGTCTGACACACCAGAAGTCTGTGCTGTCATTCAACAAGACCTGGGCAGGCTGGAGGGTTGGATGGGGAGAAATCTAATGAAAGTCAACAAGGGCAAGTGTAGAGTGTTGCATCTGGGAAAGAACCCAGTTCCCAAGCTGGGGAAAAAACTCTTAGAGAGTAGTGTATGGGAAAGGGACCTAGGGGTCTTGGTAGACTTCAGGAGGTTCCAAAAAACATAAGGAAAAACTTCACTGTGGTGGGGCACTGGAATGGGCTGCCCAGATGGATTGTGGAGTCTCCTTCTCTTGAGATCTTCAAACCCCACTGGATGACCTGTGTGACCTACTCTAGGTGGTCCTGCTCTGATAGGGGGTTTCTGCTAGACGATTTTTCGTGGTCCCTTCCAACCTTTAAGATTCTATGATCCTGTGATTCTGGAAACAAATAATAATTGCAATACTGAGAGTCTAGACAACTACTTGAGAAGAGGCTTTCCAAACCGATTCAGTGTGCCTGCTCTGCAGAAGAATAAGTGTTAGTTGAGAAAACGCAGAAAGATATGCCAGCTAGAAGATCTGCATATAGTTTTTTTAGAAATAGAATGTTCTCTGCTAAAATAAATTCCATGTAGATCTAGTTCATAGACTTTGTAAATAAATCTTTCAAAGGATTTATTGCTTGATACAAACTCAGTACCTGTTAGCCCAATTGAGAAGACAATGCAGAATGTATCTCTCCACATTTCTCTCATTCAATAGCTTTTTCTTTGTCAGAAGCCTTCACTTCCCTTTCTCTGGCTACTCATCCTCCTCTTCCCAAGAGAGGCAAGCACAAAATTCACTGCATTTCCTTTTCAAACATCTCACTATTTAAAGAGTTCAGAAGACTAAAAGAAAGCCACTCTTCCCAGCTTCCTGTCCCCAAACCCTTGTAAGTGCTTGCAGCACTTACATCCTCATTTTCTTCTTACAACTGGGCTTTACTTATGAAGCAAGTGACTGAATCTGTTCTTAAGGTTGTCCTGCTCTGCTTCATTAAATCTTCACCTTCCAGGATCAGCTCTAAGCAGCAAGTAACCTCTTACCAGTCAGATGCTCACTATCTGCTGTGGAGGCTGCTAGGCAACTAATTACAGGGGTTCAGCATGAATTTATGAAAAAAAACTTTTATAGACCTTATCTCCCCTTAAAGGGACCTGCTATCCCCTGACAACCTGTAAAAGAAATCACATAACCTTTGTCTCTGCATGAATGCATTCCTATATGAACAGAATCAGAACAGCTGTTGTAGGAGACACTGCTAGTCTTCAGGCAGGATTTAATTATTATGGCAGATGTTACCAGGTAATACTATTTAACATATGCGTGCTCAGCCATTCACAGGCAGACTTGTGCCGTAAGTCTACCAGAAGCCATACACCACATACATATGGCACAGAGCCAATAGATCTAATTTTTTAACAGAGATTGTTAGTCAGCTGAGTGTTGCACTGTTTGAATACATGTACTATCACACGCATTGTTATCTCAGTCACATGGCTGCTATCAGCTCTGAGAATAAACAGAAAAAACTTCTTTCTTCCTGCATCATTTCCTCCCCAATAAAACAAAAAAGCAAAGAACGCTAACAAAATGAAAATCTCTTTTCCCATTGTCTTCCATAATTTCTTTTGTTGTGAATGAGACTTAAGGATGTTGGTAGATAATTTCAATTTTTCAGGGTCTGAGATGGGGAATGCTATACAAACAGAGAAAGAGTTTAAACTCTGTAATTGGAAAGGGGTTTTGTTTTGTTTTGTTTCAGCTAAAAAACAAGATTCTTGAAAAAGAAGATTGTTGTTGTGCTATTTAAATGCCTTTGTGACAGTGCTGGCAGTTGGGAAATAAAACCATGCAGTACTTTGAAAATACACAGATGCCATATTACTTAACTCTCCCACAAAAGCCTACGCTTTCAGGTTGTGAGCAATTTTCAAGCCTAAAGGAAGAGTAATCACCTTAATATTTGTCATGTGTGTTGTCATTGGAGGCATGTGCTGTGCCAGGCTGGGAGGCTTGTTTTCATGGACTGCTTTTAGTTTTGCATGATTGGTATGTGCTGATTTCACATTTTCAAGACAGACGAGAGCATCGATTGGTGAAGGTACAGTCATGCAACTACAAGCAAATTCACCTAGAAAGTTGCAAATATAGTTTCAGTTGGTGGGGAATACTACAGAACACTGTTTTGAGTAGTTTTTCAAACTATACAAATTTTGCCATTTACACATTATTATATCTGCTTAAAATAACTACTTCTATTTACTCCTGATTAAAATAAGAGTGTTAAAAGGATTATGAACAGTACAATATCTAGTATACATGCAAAATGCAGCTCTGTTGTCTGTTAAAATCCTCTTACAGTGATTTGGAGGCTGTTGCATACCTAAATCTATTTTCCATATTGTAACAAAAATAATCCTTCCAAACACCACTAGTTTAGTTCATGTATGCATCAAACACAACATTTCTAATCTGAATTTAGGCCAGTGCTGCAGCAATGGAGAAATAAACAGCTGAACACTTTTGAAATTATATTTTAAGCTCAGAGATGTACAATATGTTACATCAATTAACTGCACCTCCTGCTTTTCTTCATCAAGAGGTGCAAAAAGCATACTCATGTATTCCTCCAATCTGGCCTGTTTACATACTACTTTTTTTTTTTTTTTTTTTTTTGTAGTAGTTAATAGAGATGCTACCAGGCATCTAATTAGATATGCTGTAGAAAAGGAGTAACTAGTCAGAATGATCCTGTTACCTCTGTACTCAATGCTATTCACCTTCAGTCGATCTGCTGACACATATTTCCAGATGATGTAGGGCCAGGGGATTGTAGCTGTGCCTCTTTTTTTTGTGTTGCTGGCTGCCTAGGTCTTCAAGCTGAGGTCTAAGACACAGAAATCAACTATCTAGAGTGACACCAAGATTGGTTCTCTGCTAGCTAGATTTAATGAGTTATTTACAGGAAATACTGGAAGCACCATGACCTAACTTTCCTCCAATAAGGACCAAGGACAGCTTAATAAAACTATACTAGCAGAAAAAGTTGGTAGGAGAGGCCAAAATAATGTCAGGGTTAGCTTTGCCTTTGCTATAGATTTGTGTTCTGACATCCAAGTTTATTCAGAGTCCCAGGTCATCCTTTCAGTCCTAAACTTGCTCTTGGACACCTATATGTGCTGAACCTTTTAACATAATCAAACTAGCCCTAAGGTCCTAGCCTTACCTTGTCCAAAACAAATCACATAATTTTTACCTCCACATTCAAATAATAGAACATATCACATCTGCCCTCTACAGAGAATAATGATAATGTGACTAATTCAGTAAATTACAATCTGTCCTCTAAGTAACAGACTATGCTGCAAGCTCTCAGCATTGCAGTGCCTCATGTGCCCTCTAGGCAAAGACAGTCTTTTTGTTCCAAGAGTTTTGCTGAAGATTATGTTTTCCTGTTCTGCTTCCCTTTCTTATAATGCTCCATCAATTTCTCAAACAATGTTATTAGCAGTAATTATAGGGAAGCTGGCAGAATGAATAGAGTTTTTAAGATGATTGTCTTAAAATTTCCTCTTCTAAATGACAACAGATTTTCCTCATAAAAAGAAGGATACAGAACAACTCATCTTTCTAGAGGCAACTTCATTTATCGTTTCAGGAAGCTGATAGAAGAAAAGAGAAGGAAAGAAAGAAACCAATGAAAAATTAATTTTCTTCCAGTCATATTTATAATAGAGAAAGAATGGGAAATATTTATTATGACTATTTTTTCTAACATTATCACTTTGCATGATTGGTATAATGGAAATATCCCTAAGACAAATATCCAAGTTTTCCACCTAATTAGCTGAAAAGTACCACTAGTACAATTTTTTTTTTTTACATTATGGTCATAGTCCAGAAGTTTTAAAATACATTTTCAAGCCTTAGTTGTATGCTGCTGCTTGACCACTGAATGACAATCGCTGAATCTTGTCTGCACTTATTTCCAAGAGACATGTGGTACTCCCTCTGTTGAAAAACAGCAATAGAAAAATAGATTTCTAGTTACATATTCACACAAGATCAAGATATAGTATTTTTATTTTTTTGGGGATGTGGTGGTTTAGCCCTAACTGAACAATAACCAAACCACCCAGTTACTCCTCCCCAACTCAGCAGGATGGGGAGGAGAATCAAGTNTTAAACATATATATAAAATTTATATACATATAAAATGTCTGTTCATAAAATAAAGTTGCACTCTGTTTTCTGATGCTCTGCCTTTGGCCAGAATCATCAGTGCAGACAGGATACCACCCATATTATTCCTGTAAGACATGATTCTCCTAAATTACACTACCCTTGGTAGAGCTAAGAAGTGATGTGACTCTTACCTGCCTTCAAAAGGCATTTGCAGAATAAGCTGTTGCTGCCAAATGACCCAGACACCGAGCGTCCTTGGCAGTCCACTGGAGTCATCTCATCACTTAGGATTCTGTGTTTGCTGCTGGCGATAGGTGAGTTGCTACGTGCTCATCTTTCCTGCTGCCTCAATACAGCTTTGTTTTATAATGTGTTGTCAGATTCTGTTACTGTTCAGCCCACAGAGGGCCATGCAATTTACCATTTTTGCACTGTGTAAGAAATTCTCAGATGTTATGCATACAAGCCAGTTAGAAAAGTCATTCTTATTTAAAAAAAAAAGTACTGTTTCCTTTTCGACATCTCATTGTTTCCATGTATTCTGAGTTCTTAGTACAGGACCTGAGGCAGTTAAAAGCTCTGTAGTCATGTTCATTACATTCATACAAACTGTTGGAAGGTATGAAGTTGAGTGGTTCACTCTGTGGTTTTATTGTACTGCTGGACACGTGTTATCCTGATATCTCTCTCATTAAAAAAAAGAAACAAAAAACAAATGAAAGAAAGAACACCACATCTATATGGTAAAACAGTGCTCTGCTCTTTTTATGGACAAATTCATTACTTGATAAAATTTTCTAGTAGATGCAAGGAACATCTTTTCAACGACTGAGCCCTTACAAAGCAACAATACTGCTGATATTCTCAAAATGCTCATTTAAACAGTAAAGGTTGTGAAGACAGTGTTTGTTACTGTAAACTTTTCACTGAATAGCATGAACAGACATCAGGTCAATCCTAAGTGATTTGTTAAGTAATCCAACCCTTTCTCAACAACTTTCATGTTATAAAAATTAACACAGTTTTGACAGGTGCGCAAATATATACTTTCAACTCGTATAGTCACAGAACAGGAAGTCATCTGTCAAATACTGAGAACAAGGACTTTATTTATAAATGAGGCAGTGTGCAAGGGTATATGTCAGCCTCTATAAGTACTCATGTTTTCCATATCCCATAGTCACGACTCAACAGTTGGCATATTACATATATATGTACTTGCTACTGAAAGACTTCATTGATAAAAATGCAGCTGAAGTAGAATTTGATATCCATCTGAATTACTCAGATGTCTGGATTTTGCCAGTAAAAGAGGCAGAACCTTTTTAGGCAATGAAGTCCCTTTTGAGGAAGAAAATGTTCTACTCAGAACAGTTTGAAGATTAACGGTTAGAGTATTGTGCTGGAAGGAGGGATGTGGGCTTTAGTAACCCTCAGACTTCAGAGGGCAGAAAGTCAGATAAGAAAATTTGGTAAGTACTATACTGAATGATGACCATATAATCATCAATAACTATGCTCAAAATTGATTCCTAGGTCAGAGAACAAGTTATATAGGTAGATGGTCTTTGGTATCAGGTAAAAATTTCAAGATGTACCCTGAGCTTCTGTGCTGCCTAGCAGCGAGCTCAGGTTTACCTCTTTCCAGCATGCTGCTGAGAATGACAATGGGTCCCCCTGGAGAAGAAAGCTGTCCCCAGGGCACACAACAAACTGAGAAACATTTCAATGCTTTTCAGATTAGTTTTAACCTTTGTTAGAGCTGTGCTAATATACTTAAATATTCTCTTGAACAATGCAATACTTTAGAAGTAATTTGAAATAAACTACGTTGCAAATAAATAGATGCAAAGCAACATCAAGATAGGCCATTTTGTTTATCAATAGGTATTTGACATATGGTAGTTGCACTCTCTAATCTAATTAAAGGATTATCTGACATACTTATTGCCTTGGTAACTAGCACAAGAATCCTGATATGGCTCTCCAGAAATAAGGCCAATATTTTATAGAACCATGAATTTCAACAGTTTCCCAGTGAATAAAAATATTTACAATATATATAAAAATCACCTGTAGAGTCCCTTAGATTCTATAGAATCAGTTGTTGTGACCATTTCCTAGGCTATCTGGAAACTGGTAAAAGTAACTGGATAAGGCAATCATGCCTTCAGGAAACTGTCCTAGTTCAACAAGGACAAGTGCAGAGTCCTACTTCTGGGAAGGAACAACCCCATGCACCAGTACAGGCTGGGGATTGACCTGCTGGAGACCATCTGTGGAGAGACCTGGGAGACCTGGTTGACAATAAACTGAACATGAGCCAGCAATGTGCCCTTGTGGCCAAGAAGGCCAATGGCATCCTGGGATGCATCAAGAAGAGTGTGGCCAGCAGGGCGAGGGAAGTTCTGCCTCTGCTCTACTCTGCCCCGATGAAGCCTCATCTGCAGTCCTGTGTCCACTTCTGGGCTCCCCAACTCAAGAAGGACAGAGAACTTCTAGAGACTCCAGCACAGGGCCACCAAGATGATCAGGAGACTGGAACATCTTCCTTATGAGAAAAGGCTGTCGAACTGGGGCTGTTTAGTTTAGGGAAGAAGAGACTGAGGGGACATCTTATTAATAGTTACAAATATCTAAAGGGTGGGTGTCAGGAGGTTGAGGCATCCCTTTTTTCAATGATATCTAGCAACAGGACAAGGGGGAATGAGATGAACACAAAAAGTTCAATTTAAATGTGAGAGAAAACTATTTCACCGTGAGAGTGAAGGAGACCTGGCACAGGCTGCCCAGGGAGGGTGTGAAGTCTCTTTCCTTGGATGTCTTCAAGACCCACCTGGACATGTTCCTGTGAGATCTGATCTAGGTGGACCTGCTTCTGCACAGGATTTGGACTAGATGATCTCTAAAGATCCCTTCCAATCCGATAATTCTATGATTCTATGAAATATGGGTCAGTCATGTGGATATTGAAGAAAAGCTACAGCCTACGCCAGTCTGGTTTGTTTGTTTGTTTTGTTTTGTTTTTTTTTTAATAGTAATAGTTTGCTGTTCAAAGGCGTAGTATTAGCTCCTAAGTCATCCTGGACTGGACTGATTCTCCGAGTTCTTTCTGCTCTTTTTCAATGGCTATTGTCATGACTTTTGGTCCCAAGGAGCCAAGAAGGACCAGTTGACATCCAGTCACAGATTTTAAGTAGTCCCTTCTAAATGGTGTGTCTTAAGGAATGCTAGCTTGTAGCCAGATCAGGGAATACATCTGTAAGCAGATGATGAGAAATCTGGGTCCTTTCTTCCTAGGCCTCTTCTGTTTCGCTGTAGCACTCACTACTAGCTAAAACACTTACATTTTGAGTCCTTGGCTTCCTGATATTCTGATATCTGAGGTTTTTTCTTCCCAGAGTCCCATTTAGACAATGCTCAGACTGGGCTTCCTAGTTATCAGGGAAGTTAGAATGTCAAGCTTAGCACAATGACAACCACAGCACTTTGAAGAAATGGTACTACAAATTTGTGAATAAAAGCACTATCCCATCTTCTATTTTACTTCTAGTTCCATGTACACAGGACACTTCAAGATGATAAGAGATTCTTTCCTTCTTCATTTTGCTTGCTCTAGTCAAAGCCTTTTTCCAGAATATGTATTGTACTTTGGGAATGCAGGCCAGTAACAGAGCTCATAACCTCAGAATGTAGCCCTGAGGGTTTTAGCATGATTGTAATTAAATGAGATATTAAGCCTTGGACCTCAAGAGGGCAGGTATTTTGAACATTTTTTTAGCAATAAGTCATGAAATCAAAATATAATACAAAATGACATCCCAAAATATAGAAGGGAGTTTTCAGTTTGCTGAAGACATTTTGTTCTGTCAAAATTTAATGTGGAAAACTAAGTCATATGTTAGGCAAGTCATCATCAAATATGTTTATTATCTTTATCAGTTCAATAACTTTACATAAAGTGGACTTCTTCCTCACTCTAAACCACTGATTTATGCCATTGACATAATTAAGGATTATGTCATTCTGCAGTGAAATGACTACAGTTATATTCAAGCAGATGCATTTCATCCCTATGCAAATCTATTTCAGGTTTTCCTTTGCTGTTGATGGCTTGCAATCACTTCCATATGGTATGAGATTACAATGGGCTGCTCAGGGGAATGAGGATAAGAGATATGGCAATTATGCCCAATAATGAATCTTTAAAGAAGATAAATCAAGGCATCCTGTGTAGTTATCTACTGTTGAACAAAGGAAGGTCAAATATAATGTGCGCAGTTTTTAGATACAACATAGCCTACTGGAATGTTGTTTTCACAGTACAAGATGCTCAAAAAAACCCTCAGCAGACTACACAGGAAACCACAAAACTAGGCAGAAATTTCAAAGTAGATATGAGGCTTCTCAGTCAACTACTTTCTAAAAGGCATTTACACATGTCATGGTTTGACGTGGCAGCCATTTCTGGTAAAGGGGAAAGGGTTATAAAGACGAGTCCTGTAAGAAGTTGCTCGAAACTCTCCTCAGCTCTGAGCCAGACCCACTTCTGGGGCTGAGCCAATTAGATGCCTCCACGATCACTTTTTAAGAAGAAGACGGAAGAGGAGGTTTTTTCCTGTTTCTTTCTTCTTCTGTCCCTTCTTCTTTTCCAACTGGTGGTGGTTCAAGGAGTGGGAAGAGAGAGAAAAGCTTCCATGTGTACTCCAAGGTCAGTGAGGAAAGAGAGGTGCGTGTTGGAGCAGAGACTCCCCCGTATGCCGTTGAGAGGAGTGATGAAGCAGATTTGTTTGTATTTTGTTAAAGACCCCACATCAAGGGCAGTAACTCATTTTACTAAAGACCCCACATCAGAGGCAGTGATTTTCTTCATTAAAGACCCTGTGCCAGGGACAGTGACTATGGCCGGAGGAGGCAAAAGTCCTATGTGAGGGACCTAACATTCACAGAAGCTGTAACTGGGGGGAAGAACCCATGCCAGAGATATTCACTAAGGACCGCATCCCATGTGAGGGACCCTGTATCGGCAGAAGCTGCAGCTGCTGGGAACAACCCACAGCAGAGAAATTCGTTAAGGACTATGTCCCGGGGGATGAGCCCCGTATTGGAGCAGGGGAAGAATGCCAGGAGTAGTCCTCCTCTGAGAAGAGAGAAACAGCAGAGCTCATCTGTGAGAGACTGACCACATCCCCCGTTCCCTGGCCACCCTGAGCCATTGAGGGGGGAGGAGCTAGAGATATTGGGAGCAGTGAGCTGGGCCCAGGAAGAAAGGAGGGATGGGGGAGGGAGATCTTAAAGTACTGGTTGTAATTTTCTCAATCATCCTGCTCCCTTTATGGGTTTTTTTTGTTCTGTTCTGTTACTTGTAGGTAGTAGAATAAACTTTTTTGCTTTCCTCCAGTCGAGTACTGGAGTTTGTTTTGCCTGGAATTGTAACTGGCAGCAAGCCCTACCTGCCCTTGTCTTAATCCACTACAACTTTGGTTATCTTTTCCCTCCCATTTTGCTGGGGCCTCTGCCATCCTAACGAGGGTGAATGAGGAGCACTGAACAAGAGACTGTTGTGGTGCTTCTTTGCTAGCTGTGCGAAACCATAACAACAGGACAAAAGCCAGTCATGAACAATATAGAGAAAACTTTGCATTTTCGTACGAAGATGAAAATGGTTGATGCAGCAAAAAATAACATAGAAGTTATGTCTATTTCCTTTGCCATCAGTCTGATAATTTCTAAGAAAGAACTGCTTTAGACAGCTGGGGTGATGACTTCTGACACAGCTCATCTGTTACTGCTCTAAGCATAGTCTGGAGGAAAACTTCTGTCTTTGGACTTACACCAGTAAATCCCATTTTAAAGTTTGTTTGTTTTGAAGTCTAGGTGACTCATTGCTCAGGAAACCAGACAACAAATAAAATCAGAGAACAAAAGTCACAGCGTGATGAATAACCTGTTGGTTTATATTTTTAAGGTATAAATATTCAGATTCACTTCCATTCTCTGAACACATTGAACTGAATTTCCCCTTGCAGAGGAGGGATCATGACTACAAGGTAATGGTACTCCAGGATGGGTCTGTGTGTGTTTCTTTTGTGGAGCCTGTGGTGATTTACAAAAATATGGTCTCATTCTGTAGCATAACCTCTCAATCTTATGAAATGGTTGTTGGCCCTCCTTTCCCTCTGCAGACCTGGTCCTCCTGCAGGCACAGTATAACACCATGCCTTCCCTCTGAGTTTTGTAAAGAGACATTGCACCCTCTGCAAACACAAGTGTAACCTTGCAACACAGCTGTACCCAGACAGGTCCTTTATATGGTGCTTACACACTGGACATCTGCTGTGTGATCCAGCATCCTCTACCATTTCAACATCTAGATTAACTAAGGAATCTATTAGAACTAGTTGCAACGGCAATCACCTGGGATGCAAAAAAAAAAATTGGTTTTAGGTCTTTGGCACAAAAGTTCAGTTCACCCTTTGGAGCATAATACCACTGAAAAGCATTATTTTCTTACAAGGAAAGATACTTTTATATTTTCTCTCCCTTACAAATTGTAGTTGATTCAGCTTCTGAGCCAATAGACCTTCCAGAAGATAAATGAAAGGTAAAGGATGTGACAACATATTAGGACTGAAAGCTAATGAAGTATTTAAGTAATTCTTCAGCTGTATGTGGCAAATACAGTAGCTGAGAGAATGTCAAAGAAAAAAAAAATATCCTGAATGCTCAGAGACATTTAAAGGTTTAAGAGGACTATTTAACCAGGCTGTCATCTGCCACAGCCACAAATTACTATTACTTCCATTGAATTTTGCCTTTGAAATTATTAAAGTATAGGCAACTCAAGAGAGAAAAGAAAGCAAAGATTTCATATTCAGCATTAGATTCATGAAAGGAGTGATGCTGTGGATAAGGTAATATAGTAACTTAAGTTTTACCTGTTGGAACAGAAGCAACTTTCATTTACCAGAACTAGTCAAAGGATGGGTTTAATGTTGCGTTAATGGGAGCTGGGGCTTTTTAGCTTGGAGGAGACTGATGGGTGACCTCATTAAGGGGTGTCAGGAGAATGGAGCCAGGCTCTTCTCAGTGATGTCCAATGATAGGACAAGTGGCAACAGGAAGAAGCTGTAATATATGAGCTTCCAAAAAACATAAGGAAAACTTCACTGTGAGGTGACAGAGCACCGGAACAGGTTGCCCAGATGCGTTGTGGAGTCTCCTTCTCTGGAGACATTCAAAACTCACCTGGATGAGTTCCTGTGTGACCTACTGTAGGTGGTCCTGCTCTGGCAGGGGGTTTGGACTAGATGATCTTTCAAGGTCCCTTCCAACCCTTAAGATTCTGTGATTCTACGATAAGGAACAAATTGGTAGTTTGCTGGGGTTTCTGATCCAAGAAGCAATATCTCAAGAATTCCACATTAACTGTATCATAACAAGAAGTATAACCCAGGATTATTATCCAGACAGAAATGAATCTTCATTGTAAATTACTGGATGTGTAAAGCATCTGATGTTTCCAGTCTTCAGAAATTACACGTGGCTCAATGGCTACTCATATGAAAACATGATGTGGATAACATTGTTACTGCTAGTCATACATGTCATGCATACAAGATCCATGTAGTATTTCAAGTAAATGTATCTGATGAACTGGAAGAAGATAAAGAGGATATAGGTAGCTGTTTTGTCCAAAAGGATAAATAAATTTAGCAGAAAACCTGTGACATAGGCCTGTGGATGACTGGGTCTGCAGCATGGTTCCTGGGACCAAAATTTTCAGGATACTTAGGCACCTAAAGATGCAGAAGTGCCTAATGGTTAAAATTTTGCCAGCTTCCTATTTGCATCTTTAGGTGCCTGAACATCTTTAAAAATGTATCCAGAGCTCCTAGAGATACAAGTTATGCCAATATTTCTAGCCACTTGTTAATGAACCATCATTACAAGCCAAGTGGAAGCCTTTGCACACTTTTGCTTCATTTTAACTGTTGGGTTTAGATTTCCAAACAAATAAGGGTTTAGGTTTTGAATAGATACCACTAAAGTCTTAAAAGGTGTTTTTCAGGAGATTTTGTCTGTCTCAAGAAGATATCTCTAGCAGTTAATGTCCTTACAGTCTGAAATTATCTTGCATTTCTCAAGGGAGACCCTTAACTACCAGTTTATCAGGTGTTATGGCAGTAGATTCCACCAATCTCTTTCAGGTCTGTTTTCGTGTCATATGAATAATTAATTGTTCCCTGAAGCAGGATCTTGAACTAACTCTCCAACTTCCTAGGTGTATTCCCAGCAGTTGAATTTGTTCTACCTCATATAAATAATGAATGCATCAACTATTACTGTATATTGTAGTATATAATTATTATGTATTTTAGGCAAGTCTCTTAATAGAGCAGATACTTGTGGAATATTTTTTTACATTTTTGGCCAAAACCCAAAGTTTTAAAAATTTTCTGGCCATGCTTGAACTACAGCTAGAAGATCTTCTGGTTTTCACTTGGAACCAAAGCAATCAGCACTCATCTGAAAATGCAGAAAAATAATCCTTTTCAACTTGAAACAGTTTTAGGTTCAGGATTCCGTTTTTAAACTATAAATATTGCAGGCATATTTCTTACTTCTAGTAAGAAATTTTTAGTAAGAATTTTTCTTGCTAGTTTAAAATGATCCCACTTTTTTTCTGCTTAATTAATAACTATTTCTTGTACATTTCTTTTTGTTGCACATATTCTTCCAATGATCATAAACCATTGACTATTTTGTACATTAGGAACCCTGACTGAGTCAGTTTTTCAGATGCTTGTTACTGATCTCATTAGAGAAAAAATATGTTCTGTCCTTAGTGAAAGGCTATTGGAAATGTTTATGAATAATAGACGTTAGTGCTACAAAGAAGCAGAGAGTCTGTAGACTGTCTCTTGTTTGCTTCGAATGAGATAATCTACTAAAATTTATGTCTGAAGTCATTACAAGAAACCATGTCTTATCCAATGGCTGTATCTTAGTCCAAAAGCACACAATACATACAAGTCACTGTAACTGAAATAATGTAAGATCTGATTTTTCATCATCCATCAACAATAACATCAAACCCACCTCTCCAACACTGGATTTGGAAGTTACTATATTTTATAATACTGCTGATAATTGAGAACAGCATGCTTTGGATGATCATTTGGTTTGTAAAATACTTAGGGATTCCAAAACTTACACAGTTTGCTGCTGAGAAGAATCCACAGTAGTCCAAGCAGACTAATCAGTAATGTTACGACTGCACAGCTGAATAACAGGCCCAGGACCAATACTGGGTTACAAAGTGCTGCAAACTAGTTTGCACTTGTACACTTTTTAGTCCTTACTGGGAAGGTTTGTTCTGGAAGGGGAAATAGAACAGTTCAAAACAGAGAAGGGACCAGTTCAAAATAGAGAAAGGAATAGTTCAAAACAGAGAAGGGGAATGACCTAACAGCCAAGATGGTATCTCTCAGCTTTGCATCCTTCACAGGTGTTAGATTTCTAAGTCAGAAATACCTTTCTTAAGGAAAACACTAAAGACAGACACACTTGCCTGCTAAAGCAAGTTCACCTCAATCAAGTCACACAGGAATACATCCAGGAAGGCTTTGAAAACCTCCAGAGAAGGAGACTTCCACAACCTTCCTGGGCAGCCTATGCCAGGGCTTCTTCACTCTTACAGTAAAGTTGGTTTTGCTGATGTTTAAGTGGAATTTTTTGTGTTTCAGCTCTTTTCCATTACTCCTTGTCTTGTCACTGGAGAGTACAGAAAAAACTATTGTCCCATCCTCTTAACATACACCCTTAAAGTATTTGTGTTAATGGTTCAGTGTTAAAGACTAACTCCTTTAGTCTTCTCTTCTCTAGGCTGAACAGCCCCAGATCCTACAGCCTTTCTTCATATGAGAGATGTTTCAATCCTCACATTATCTTGGTGGCCCTGTGTTGGACATCTTCAGAAGTTCCTGTCGCTCTTGAGCTGGGGAGCNACAGTAAAGTTGGTTTTGCTGATGTTTAAGTGGAATTTTTTGTGTTTCAGCTCTTTTCCATTACTCCTTGTCTTGTCACTGGAGAGTACAGAAAAAACTATTGTCCCATCCTCTTAACATACACCCTTAAAGTATTTGTGTTAATGGTTCAGTGTTAAAGACTAACTCCTTTAGTCTTCTCTTCTCTAGGCTGAACAGCCCCAGATCCTACAGCCTTTCTTCATATGAGAGATGTTTCAATCCTCACATTATCTTGGTGGCCCTGTGTTGGACTATCTTCAGAAGTTCCTGTCGCTCTTGAGCTGGGGAGCCGAAAACTGGACACAGTGCTCCAGATGAGGCCTCACCAGGGTAGAGGGGGAGGAGAACCTCCCTTGACGTGCTGGTCACAGTCTTCTGAATACACTCCAGAATACCATTGGCCTTCTTGGCCAGGAGAGTACGCTGCTGACAGAGCAAGACCAATAGTGCAGCCTGACTGATTTGAACTAGTGTCCCCCAGTGCCTAAATCACTAACCTGTGATATATGCTAAGATGAATGAACTGCCTTTTGATGTAATCCCATCTGAACAGTCTTTGAGATAAAGAATAAGTGTTGAGTCAAGAAACCAGCTTTGCAGATGAATATAGGATCCCAAATAGCTGGATGGTGGCAGATGCAGTTTCCTGAGTGCCTGGTTTAACTGATTTCATAATGAATCAAATGCCGCTACCTGGTGGTTAGTGTTATTTCATCTTGTGGTGAGGAGACTTTTACTCACAAAGATGTCTTCATCACTTCACACTTGGGTAGGAAAAACACAGAAAGATTTACACTAGCTCATGGCATGAAGTTTTGTTCCCATTGTGGGCATACAGTTTGACCAAGGACACATGCTTCTCAAACAAGATAAAATTAGATATTAGAAGGCTGATGAAGGCACCAAAAGTTGTAAGACTGTCTACCAGAAAGATAGCAGTATTGGTTACACATCAGCTGAATAAGAGTGCTGAAAACTTGAAAGAGGCAAAAAAATATTAGATTTAAATTAGTAACATTGCAGTTACATTCTTAAATGTATTTGTGAATATATATGTCAGACATGACCAAAGTTATAAGAAATGTCTTAGAAAAGAAATAATTCCCCTCATCACACTGGGATTCAGTATTTTCCTATTCTAAATAATCCTTTTGGACAGATCCCCAGCAGGTATAAATACATCACTTCTTAAGAACTCATTTCTCTTCTCCTTTGTGCTTGACAATCTTCTTTAACTGACCATCTCATGTCCTCTTGCTGGATAATCTTTTAATAGACTCAGTCATTTTCTGGTTTTCCTTATCAAAACTTGTCCAATACACTAACTTATTAGATGTTCCTAACAGGCTAAATGTTTTCAACCGTGTCTATTTAAGATATTTTTTCATTCTGTCAAGCATTTTGCTGATATCTGCAATCACTGAGATTCTGATTTCCCTATATTTTGCAGGAAACTTTTTCTCTGTTTACTTACTTCCAAGTAATTTGGGGCACATGTGTAGCTAAGAACTTTGCAAATCTTTAGCTGCTCAGACTGAGAAATTATTTCCTACTGAACCAGGATCAATAGAGGTTTTAGGTGCTTGTCAATGGCTTTTTAAGGAAATTATTTTAAACAGCCTTCTGGACAATGATCCTTTCAGAATGTAGTGGAGTTCAGGCATATTTTAAGGTCACCAATTCCACCATTAATTCTATCTTGCTGAGAAAAATGCTGAGAGGTACAATATTGCAAATACCTTTTACACCATCAATAAATTCTCTTTCCCTTTTTGCTTCTAGCACATATTGCTACAATTAAGCCACAGTTGGATGCAAAAGTACAATTATGTACTCTGCTTTGCTGTAGAAAAAAAAAAATTACTTCAAAATAAATGTAACTCAAACACCCTAGCAACCTGAATGATTTCAGTTGCATACAATTTAAGGCAATTCCTGATAAGCATTTTTAAGCCTGAACTCACCTTATTGAACATGAGGTAATGCTAAGTTACATGCAGGGTCTTTCAAAGGTTATGAATTGACTTTCACACATAGGCTTAAACAAAACACATCTTTAAAAGTAACTACATCATTCTTTTTGGACATCCTTTAACAAATGGTATCTTCAGGCTAACAACTGATGTACAAGCCCTCACAGAAGTTTTCAACTGGGCTGATTAGAGTTTCAAGTCTTCAAGAAAAGTTCTTCAGATGGGAAGAAAGACTTTTATTGTCTTCACAAGGTTCTGGAGCAGATCTTTCCATTTCTAAGGATCTTGATGTAAGGTAAAGATTTCTAAGACATAAATGAAATTAAGCATTTCTTAAATGTTTCTCCCATTCCCTTGTCCTAGAACAAGAAAGTCTATGTTACAAGTTCTAAAACATTTTAGCTCAGAAATGCTTTGACTGAGGAGGTAGGCTCCTCTTCTGTCTGTCAGACTTCTACTATGAGGCATTTGAATTTAAAGAACTGGATAACGTCTTCAATTTGCATCAGTCTTTTTAAGTGTACTTTCCAAGTGTAATTAGAAAGGCCTAATTATGTGGAGCACTTTTTCTATAACTTCCTGTGCCACTCTGGAGGCCAGATGAGAGAGGGATCAGCAAGCTTCCTCCACGCTGAAGTCTCAGATGCTGTTCCTCTCATTCAACAAGTGGAATATGGAACAATCAGCAGGTTGTTTTTGAATTTTCTTGCAAAGTGAGTATAGATGCCCAAAAAAAAAAAAAAAATTCGACATGCTAAAGTCTTTTCCTTCCTTATATATCTAAAATAACTACACTTCTAGAGTTTCCATATCCACTATCACTCTCCTTTAGGCTGCCTCTTATGTTCATTACTGTTGCCCTTGTTAAACAAAAAATCATAAAACCTCACACATGCACCTCCCAAAAAGTGTTTCATGAAAGCTTGTTTATGCATAAACCCAAATGTCTGGAAAACCATTAAGAGAATATGAGTTTCACAAAAGTCTTATTGCTTTAATGCTTTTGTGAGTCTATGTTATCTAGTTTCAAAGTGACCCTGAGATTTCAGAGACATTGTTAGCAATATCTTGTCACTCTCCATTGCATGAGTGGTCATTTATGCTATTACAGTAATAAGTAGAATAGATTTAACATCATACAAACACTAGATTTGAGTAAGCTTCTGGGAAACCTCTGCAAATTCACAAAGTTAATGGCTTAACCTAGCAATTCTCCAATGGAAAATAAATTGTAATGGTTATGCAGACTCTGTCTACATCTCAAGACATTGATTTTCCCTAACTCCATACTACTTGACTCCTGTTAACTGCTAAACTTATCCAAATAAGAACTTACTTTCCCACAGCTATACTTGACACAGTTTCTTCTGTGAATGAGGAACAGGTCATTTCTCATCAGATAGTCAGAGCAGAGAGGCTGAGAATTATAACATGAGAATTATAACATTAGAAGGGCATTTAAAAGTACCAGTAAATATATGGCAACAGAGAAACAATGTGGTGACGTGGAAATTGCATATGACACTTAGGAGACTAAAAACAGGATTACAGGGTATTAACAGATGTAATATCTGGTAAAAGACTGCAAGAGAGGAAAAAAAAAAAAGTGCTGAAATTTTGCACAAACAGAAGCCTTTTGCACAGCTGTGCTAGGTTACAGAGGCCAAAATTGTGGATCTGGTCTCCAAAGAACTTTTACTTCTTTCATAGTCAAACCTCCTACAAGCCGAAGCCAGCCCAAAGGATGGCAATGTTTACCCTGCTAGAAGCTGGTTCCAAGTATTTTGTGCAGAAGAGTTTGGTTTGGATGATTAGAGGACTGATAGGAAGAAAAGATTTCTGAGGAGATGGTGGATTTGTAGAAGACATTTGTAATATCTTAGACCTTTATTATTACTAGGAAAAGCAGCCTGTGAAATTCCAGGAAGCAAAGACTACTGTACGTGCTATGACTTGAGGTAAGCCATGGCTTGAGGTAAGAACTAGCTCCAAGGCAACAGAGAGAAATTCTGATTTTGACATTCTGTTAGTAATGAAACAAGTCTTCAGCTTTTAGCTGCTCAGCTGCAACACAAAAGTATTTTCTAGCCAATCAGTGTACAGGACACGCTTTCGTGGGTTTCTAATCTTGTTCTTTTTTTTGCCTTGTTCTGACTTTGCTAAACAACACACATTGTATTAACACAGCAATGCATATTGATGTTTCCTAGTATTGCAGTGAAAAGGGAATACTGATCTCCTTGCTCCCATTATATGTTAGCGTTATCTCCCTTCAATGAATTACGTCTGCCCCAGAGTGATTTGTAATCACTATCTTCAGTTCCTCTGTCCTTGCAAAGTAAAATACTAAATAGTTCACTTGCATGTCTTTGTCAGGTATTTAAATGACATTAAATAAAATGAAGGGCCAGATTCTACTGCTTCCTATCGTGTAAAAATCCTTGGATGACTGGAAATCATCACACTACTTTGTATGTGTAAGCAAACAGAACACAGACTGCGAACAACCAGAAAATCCCTGAAAACATACTGGGAGAGGTTTTTATCTCTTTAACTGCAAGCTGGCAAGTCCTCTTCTCACCTTCTGCATAGGGCTATGAAAGTTGTGGCAGGTTTGGGGACTCAAGTAAGTAAGTCCCTCATTTCTCTTGTATGTCTGGTGAAGGGGGTAGGTACTGGGGCGTCAGAGGACATTATAGCTACATCAGCCTAATTCAACTGTAAAGCACAAGCTCTGGCACTCTCTATGCAGAAGCTTTGATTGTGAGTAGGACTTTAGTTGGTTTCATGTGGGAAAGATGGTATTTACTTTAGTTACTGAGTTTCATACACTTTGCTTTTCCCTAAGGGCATAAGAGTGTAAGAAAAGTTGCAAGGCTGCCTATCTAGTTTGCTCATCTTGCTGAGATTGATTATTGCTTCTCCCTCATTTTGGTGGGTTTGTGAGGCCATTGCAGTGTCTGATTACGGATCCTGTTAGATGATAACTAGCAGTTTTGAATTACCTTCTTCTGTCTCAACCCAGACCTCTTATTTGCTTGATCCTTTGTCATATGCATTTCTTTCAGGGAAAAAAGCCTCCAGGGTCTTGGGTTCAGTTGGAGACTGAAAGAGATGCTTTAATAAACTGCCATGGTCATGGCACATAGCAGAAATCAGGATGTGCTGTGCAAAGATTTGCTTTGATGTCTAGACTATAGATGTTTGTGTTGGATTGTACTTGCTCAGATATCAATTATGAGGAGAAAAGTCTCTCATTTCCAAGTTAGCTTTTATGTGGGAGCCAGACTGTGAGAGTATCGTGGATATTTGAAAGTGAAAAGTTCTTATAATACAACTCCACTTCTATTATTTCTGTTCTTGAAAGCCAGAAATCAGAAAATGGCAAGGAGAGTAATAAATACTTCAGTTAATTTAAGGGGATATCCAAAGCTCACTAACATTATCCACTTTATTCTAGAGAATTTTGTGGCAAGAGCTGAACAGATGTGACAGATATCAAAAGACTAAAATCATGCAACACACACTAATGCCTCTACCAAAGAAATACATATGAAATGTTTTTATGACTGAATTTTAATGTGCAGGTATGAACAACAGTTCCAGTGGAAGGGTCTGCTTGGTGGTGACCAGATTGTAGTGTTCTTTGAACTCTCCTACTCCAAAAAATGCAGTGAAGACTTTGGCACTGAAGTTTAGCCATGATCCTTCAGTTTCCTACATTCTTGTGCCAGGCTAATTTAACACAACTTAAGGAAGATTTTGAAATGAACCATTTCTTTATTTTCTTATTTCTCTTTCTGTAACATATTATTGAAACCTTGTTAGTTAATCAGCTACATGTATTTGGTATATATAGGCATAAGGATGCTATTATTTATCCCTTATTTCCTTACTTTGGAGGTGCCTAAATGTGTAATAATAACGACAATTTAAAAGCAATTTCAGTAGTTTCCCTAGGTACATCAGATTTCTGCATCATTTAATTTGCTGACAGCAAAAGCATGAGAAGTTGATGTCAGAAACAGCTATGAAGAATATTTAAAATATAAATTTAGCATATGGTATTTGCCTAAGCAGTACGAGGCAGTAATGACCGTGAGTTCCCTGACTGTCATGATAGATTGTGAGCTTCAGGACTTCCCAATACCCATTGAATTATGCACTGAAATATTTTTTAAATATCTGTTGCCATTATGAGATATATGAATCTGCACAAACTCATCTGCACATTTATTAAATTAGGCAATGATATGAAATAATGCAATCTTCCCAACATCTTATTTTCTATATAAATCTCAACATCTCCATCACCCGTTAGACCACAGGCATTAGGTTGTGATCCATAAATTGTCAAGATGATGGTGATACTGATGGGGAAAGAAGAATGACATTATTTTAACAGAACTCTGAAGTAAACATCTTTTTGTTTTTGTTGTTTTTATCTTTCCACGAAGGAATCAGACCTGATTATCAGACTGTAACATTTACAGGATGCACTTTGCATAGTTTCATGAAGAAACACAGCCAGCTACTGAGAAGACAGATTTGTGTTTTGCATAAAGTTACTGAAATTAGTCTTCTAGGTTGCATCTCTCCTAGATGTCAGGTTGTCCTTTGGGCAGAAGATGGTGCTGTTGATTAGTGACAATATAGCACAGTATTCCAACAAAGAAGTGATCAATTTGCTGTAACTGCAGTCATTCTTTGTTGAGCTTAAAAGAAGCAGCCATCTGTAACTTATCCCAATCTTTGACTTCAGTTACTTTACTGCTTAACAGTGGCCTGCAGAACAATTTAACCATGTTATTCTCCCCCTTTTTATGTGAATCAGAGAAAAACAGCTAAGTAAAATAAGTATAATGTGATACATAAAGTTTTGTTACCTATATTAAAGCATAACACAATCTGTTCCAAAAGAAAAAAAAAATCAAAAAATCATCTAGAGAAGTAAGATAAAAGCTGTTATAGTACAGGAAAAAGATTCAGATACTTTTTACCCAGGTGTTCCAAGAATTTTAAAGATTTCCATTTGATGAAGCCTTCTTATGGGAGAAAAAAAAAAAATCTTTCTTCTGCAATACAGTGAAGAGTTCTATTAAAAATGTTTACAATGTTTAATGCTTGTGAGACACTGCAGACATCAGGCATGTGCTCAAAAATGATGAACAAGAAATTGCATGCTGATTTTCCATCCTGATTCCATTCTTATAATATGGAAAAGTAACTTTTGCATCAGAACTAGAAGTCTGCTAGTTGACAGCATAGAAATTTCTAGTCACAGCCTCAGTTAAAATTCCCACGGCAGTGAAATTTTTTTATCGTGTTCACTAAAGGTAACTTAACTTTCAATTAACTACTCTGAGACTATTAACTCCACCAGAGACTACAACCTTATTTTTCCATGCAAGTAAGTGAACTCAAGGAGTATTAACATTTGGTTA